>JAPDSC010021245.1:44592-57240 GCA_026290005.1 Latrodectus geometricus | reverse complement strand
ATGATATGCATTTTATATATATATATATATATATATATATATATATACTTAGTTTTACACTGTTTTTGAAGATGTCCTCTTTTATTCTTTTAGTAAATAACATGTAATATATATATAAATTACATATTAACACCGAAGCTTGTACCCATTCAATTGACATCTTGAAGAGTTTTGTTGATAGATCTTCCTTATACATAAAAGTTATTTCTTGCTTTTTTTTTTTGGCAAGACTTAATTTTTATTTTTGCAAGACTTACTTTTTATTTTTAAATGGAAAATTTTCTATACTTTAATGTCATTTTCTATTGCTTCTTTCAGTAAATAAATTTTTTAAAGTTTCAATATTATAAACTTTCTATTCTTTTAATTTTTCTACAATATAGCAAGAATTTGAAGCCAAAGTAAGGTAGATATTTTAGATAATTCTTTATAAAAAGTTAGCAAAATTGATGAAATTTTTGTGTTAATTTGAATTTTATATTATATTTTGAGGATTTCTGAGTTGAAAAATCTTTTCACACAAATGTATTTTATTGATAAGAAAATAGAAATAATCTTTTAACTGATGTTTTTAGTTCCAGCTGTGTTTAATGTATATATGTAGATCTTTTTCATTTAAATCAATTATTGCATCTTGTAACAAGTTTAATGTAAATATGAAATTTTTTTTCATTTGAATATTTCGAATTTCTATCCAATTACAAATGTTATGTTTGATGTCACACTTTTCACACACACACTTATAGTTTACTATTTATATATGGTTGACAAATTTAAGTTGATGAAGTTTGTAGATAAAAAATTTAACAATTTTTATTGAATTTAAAGTACATTTTATTACTCTCCTTTGCATACAAAGAATGTGATATTTATGAAACATATTTTATCAATCAATACATTTTGTCTTAAATTTTACTTGAATCTTATAGGACATTAAAAAATTGCATTAGAATTCTTAATGAGCATAAATCATTCTGTAACAAGTGATGTAGTATGATATTTACTTTATTTTAGAACATGTTAGTTGTTTATGCACAATCTGAAAGAAACTTTTTATATTTATAGAGTATTTTGTTGCTACCAGATTCAATTATCATTTCTGCTGCATGTCTCCAAACGCTTGATACTTGGAAATACTTCTTTTATTGTTAGTTTTGTCTTTTTTCAAGAAATTTTCCTTCATGTTTCAGAGCAACAAATTTTTCTATTTTTTTCAAATTGAACTGTTAAAAATGCTGTACATTATGTTTTGTAAGATATTTGGGTAAAATTATTTTGGTTTTTAATGTGCTCCAGGGTTTTTGTCGTTTGTGGATTTGTTATAAATAACAACAAATGGCATTATGCTCATAAAATTAAATCTAATTTGGTTTTTTTTAAGTTTTGTTATTTTTTATGTTTCAATTTTAAGATTTATGTTTTTAATTTTACTTAGGTTAATTGCTTATATGTCACTGCCTCCCTTTTAGAATATTGAATAGAATCAATTATTGACACATTTCGGTTTTCTTTTTAAGCTTAAAGTAGGTAAATGCCTAATTTTGAAATTTTTTAACCACTGTAAAGTAAAATATTCACTGAATAACTTCTCAATATACAAAAATTATTACTACCATACCTAGGTACTATTTTTTTTAAGTTTCTTTTACTGTTTTTTTTATTATCTGTTTGTTTATTTAAACTTTAATTAATATTTTCAAAAATACTTCAGTGTGATGGTAAACTGTATTTTAATTTTGAACTTTTACATTTTGTGTAAGTGATGAGATATTGTAGTGAAAATTAAGTAATACTGACTGGTTAACATGCATATCAGTTTTAAACTGATTTTTGGTGATGTGTTGCTGTATTCTAGTGAATAATAAGTGATGTAATAACAAATTACATGTTAACATGGAGGCTCTTTCCAGTGACTTGACCTCTAGGAGTGTTTTAAATATAGATCTTCCTTTTACTTGATGGACATTTTTTATTTTGCAATTCAGTTATCTCCTTTGATGACTTATAATGATTTCATAATATGCATATCAGTTGTGGACTGATATGTATGATGTCCTGCTGTATTCTAGTAAATAATCAGTGATATATATATATAAATTACATGTTAAAATAGGTTCTTACCATTTACTTGACATCTTGGAGTTTTTTAATTATAGCTCTTCTTTTTACTCTCTCGGCATTTTTTATTTTGCAATTCACTTTTTTCCTTGGATAATAAAAAGAATTTCTATGCTTGTATAATGTTTCAATCTAAAATTTTCTCTTCTTTAATTATATTTTTATTCCCTTTTTGAACAAATAAATTTTTAAAAAATTAACTAATATTTAATACTTTCTATTCTTTTAAATTTTTCTACAATATAGCAAGAATTTGAAGTCAAAATAAGGCAAATACTTTTAGATAACACTTTATAAAAATTTTAAAAAATAGATCAAAATTTTCTGGCAATTCGACTTTGGTATTATTTCTTGAGGACATTTAAATTGAAGAATCTTTTCACAGAAATATATTTTAACTTCTTGTAAATAGAAATTATCTTTCAATTTCCTAGTTGTTTTCAGTTTTATTTAGAGAAGATGCATATTTTTTTATGTTATATAATGCTTCTATTAGCAGGTTTAATGTAAACAATAAATTATTTCTCTGTAGTGAAACTTTTGAATTTCTTTGGATGAACATATGTTGTTTTCGATGTCACAGTTTCCATTATTAAAAATTTGTTATGATTACCTTAATGATTTACTTATAACTGTTGATTATGACTTAGTACTTTAATTTTACTTTTCCTCTATATTTTGTTCACAGGAGAAAATCTAAATAATGTGCTGACTTGTGACATCCTATTTTCTTGATGTTCATTTCAATACATTTTTTGGATTCAGTGTTGCTTTTTCATGATTTTAATTTATAAATATATATATATATTTGTAATATTTATAATTCTAAAACTGTTCTTGCATTTTAATTGGAATATTTTGGCTATGTATTAATTGAATATGATTTTATCTTTGAAGAAACCTCATAATGTTGATATAAAACCACGTAACGATACAGTATTGCTTACCATTTGTGGGTAAAAAGTAATCTTCAATAAATAAAACAAAGATCAAGGTTTGTATCCCATTCTATTTCAGAATCCTGAAAAATATCAATTATTGACATATTTCTATTTTATTTTTAAGCTGAAAGTAGGTAATGCCAAATTTTAACATTTATAAATAACATTAAAATAAAATATATACTGAATAACTTATCCAAATTCACTGCTCAAATGCTTATAGTGTATTCATATTAATGTTTCAAAAAAACAACCACTTTCTTAACTTTCTCTCAATGCAACTTTTCTGTTGTCACAAAACAAAAATTTATTTACAGGCTTTCTATTTCACTGTATTTGCTATCATTTTGTTAGTCTTATTCTTGGTATCTATTCAATAGAATAACTAATTTTTAACAATTACTGAAATAATTTCAGCTTTTGAAATGAAATTAATATATTATAAACTGAAAGAGCTTAAAAAATTGATATCATTAACAAGTTCTTATATGACAAGTGGTTTTTTAACTGTCAAATTTAGGTATGCAGTAAAATTAATTTTAATAGTAACAATCACTTTTGGATTTAAGTGAGGGAAATTACATAAGGAATTAATAAAAAGCCATTGTGATATAGCTAAGTTTTGAGAAAATTGTAAGGAATATTTCAAAAATAAAGTAATGAAATCTAATTACCAATTTAATAAATATTTGCATTTTCTCTCTGTAGTTATATTTTTCAATAAATAACTTCAACTACGATTAATGTTAACTCAATGTAAATTCTACTTAATGTAAAAAACTGACATAAAGTAATTTCTCATTGACATCCCTATTAGAAATGAACTTCAATGTTTTCTTATATCGTTCTTCTTCCTAGAATAATTAAATGCAGTAATCCTGATAGAGTACACTATCTCAAATATAAGATATACCATTTCATCAAGAACAGGAACAGAGGAGAAATAATTAACAAAACTTGTTGTGTTATTTTTATTGTTTACGTAAGATTTTAAATTACTCAACGATGAAAAATCTGCAATAAATATCTTTCAATTATATTGTGTGCTGCAAAAAATATCAAGGCATGCATAAAATTCTGAACATATAGTAGAGTATTAAAACTTTATGAAGAGCCTTGGCATAAGAAATCGTTCTGCACATTTAAATTTTAAAATTGGAATTACATGAGCTCAAAATAAATAATTTAGAAGGGTTAACTTATTTATAATAAAATATTATAAATTCTTCAACCAGTGTAGATACAATATTTCCAGAATTAATGTTTTCATCTTAAAATATTCATACGATGAGTAAAACATTTATTTTTCATCAATCATAATTATAGTCAATAAATTTGATGCTAGAAGTCTTTTTACTAAAATTTTTTTTAAATAAGTAATGTATCAATCCTTTCTTGCTTATAATTTGAAGTCGAAAAATATTCTGATTTTAGGGCAGTTTGCGAAAAAAGAAACTAGACAACCAGGCTCTCAAATTTTAAAAATGCTTTTCAGTGGGACACATAGGGTAATCAAAAGTATACATGCATAATTACAATTTAAAAACTTTTTTAAAATAAAATTACAGGACATTAGTAGCCTCAGATTTTTGAAAAGAAAAAATAAAATAGAATTTTACTTTCATTTTTTAAAGATTAAGCACAAAAATCAATGGTTCCAGTTAAGTCCTATCTATCTTCGGTCTATTTACATATATTTTTGCTTGAAGCAATAAAATTTTACCTTAATTACATATATAAATTTTACATTTTGATGGGAAACTATACTTTAATAAGATTTTAATATTTTATCTTGTTATAAAGAAAAATATTATTTTTTTAAATATCTAAAGAAAGCAATTTGTTTATTAATCTGTTATAACTGCAGTTGCAACTGATCAATTTCTTATATTTTCAAAGAAGTTTGAGTCTATTTGAAGCAAAATGTAAAAAATTATTAAAAAAAAAGGGATCACACATATGCTATATCTATTTTGTGATATCATTGTCTTAAATCAAAATGCAAAAAAAAATTCTAAATAATTAGGCTTTATTTTAAACAAATATGTACTGGTACCTAGAAAACGAAAGCAAACATAAGTTTATGCTATCGTACATAAATAGTTTTTCTTTTTATAAGCTCAGTAAATAGTAGATTTATGTTTATTGTTTATAATATAAATTTAACTTAAAATGTTAAATTTGTTTTTAGACTTCTAAAATTCAACATTTCATTAAAATTTTATTTATTGTACCAGAGTTTAAACCATATTTTAATTTGCTAAATTACTTTATTGTTAACTTGACAGGAGTGAAGGATATCAGATATTTGTGGATGAGCAAGTACTTACGAATTCATACTGACTAAAATGCAGCTTTCACTTGAAAAAAAAAAAAAAATTAGAGAGGAATACCCGAAGCTGATAGAGTATCATTGACTTTGAGATTTTTCTCTACATCCATAAAAATATTAATGTTTGTTTATTGTAAAAAATTCTGTAGTTTATTTTTAAACTCCAAAGTATTAATCATATATTTTATGGATTTTAGTATTTTAAAATGTATGTATTCACAATTCAACCAACACATTATTCACAATGTATGTATTCACTGTTGCCGATTCGTAGACCTGCTGTTGAGAAATATTGTGCTAGAGAATGATTAGCTCCCGACAAGCGAAAGGAGTCATTTCAATATTGAGTTCATTTTCTTCGCTGGGGGAGAGTGTTTATATATATTAATGTTATTACGCTACAACTTCATTTAAATAGATATGAAAGAGTGAATTCATCAAATCTAGTCAAAAATAATTTGTTACATCTTTTATTTAATTAAACAAATAATGTCTTATAAACTCACTTCATTGCCAAATTGTTCTAAATTCCACACATATTTGAACACTATTAATTGTGAGATTATTCGTAATATCAAAATTATGAGCCGAACACAAATTCATCCTGGTCTGTAAAATATGGGCTCCAATTACACGTTTCCAAAAGGTTCTTCAATTGTTGTTTGGTATTCAATCAAATAAGCAATAAAAACTGAAGTGTTGAAATTATGTCTGCCCACTTTGAGTATGATAGTCGATTTCTGTTTTAAGAAATGTTAAGTATCTTAATGCGACAATTCTCGTCAATAAAACTTTAACGGAGCTTGTTTTCTGAACACAAATTGTGTAATTCCAACCTAGAGTCACATCAATAACAAACTTTGCTTTCTAATAACAGATATTAAAAGAAAATATTTCTTAGTAAAGTCAAGTACTTATAAAAACATTACCCGGAATTACAGAAAAGTGGATATAAAGTCCAGAGTGCCTCATGTTCACACATCAATAGATAAACCGAGATTTTAAAATGAGATATTTTTATACCTTCCAAAAATGATAATTTACCAAAGGAAATTTATGTTTGTGATAGCTAACAGACAATGAATTCTCATATTCTTACTCAATCTGATCACTTTAATAGAATGCACTCAAGAACTGCAGGACCGGTGCCAGGGGTGGGCAAGCCGGGCCCCTGCCCGGGGCGGCAACCTTAGAGGGCGGCAAATTGGCCCTAAAATTAAATTTCTCAAACTTTTAAACATTTTCTCTTTCTAAGATAATTGAGTTTTGACCCATGATATACTAAACTTTTTTGTTTAAAATGAATCATATTTTTATGCATTAAGATATTTGGAATCAAACCCCTAACACCCTGTATATATACAGGGTGTTTTTTAAACATACAGCAAAAATTTCGGTAACGGTAATTTTTTACAAATTATTCAATTACTTGCTCAGTTTGATCCAGTAATGGAAGAGCATATCCGCAGAGTTCTTAAAAAAGAAGCTAAAGTGTACTATCTCGGAAAAGAAATTAAACATGAATTGATTATTCTTTTAACTGAAAATATAGCATCTCATATTATTACTGATATTAAAAAAGCTAAATATTCAATAATTCTAGATTGCACTCCAGATAATCAGCAAGATCGAGCAAATGACAGTTTTAGTAAGGTATGTATCCATTGACAAGTCCAATCTAAAGGAGGTTTCCTTTAAAATTAATGAAAGCTTTTTAGGCTTTCTTCCGGTTGAAAGTTGATTGTTTGGTTGGGTTTTGTGGCGCAAGGTCCAAAAAGGACAAGCTGCGCCACTTCCGGTTGAAAGATCGATTGGATATGAACTTTCAGCTCTAATACTTAAAAGACTTGAAACATTGGGATTGAATTTGCTGGATATGAGGGGACAAGCTTACGATAATGGGGCCAACATGAGAGGCAGTAAATCGGGAGTACAATCTAGAATAAATGCGTTAAATCCAAGAGCATTTTACCTTCCATGTAGCAGCCACTCATTAAACTTG
The DNA here is from genome assembly GCA_026290005.1 of Latrodectus geometricus. NCBI lineage: Eukaryota > Metazoa > Arthropoda > Arachnida > Araneae > Theridiidae > Latrodectus > Latrodectus geometricus. The sequence goes on along the minus strand of JAPDSC010021245.1, from coordinate 49,847 downwards.
GTAGTTAATGACGTGGCAAAAGCATCCTTCGAAGCCGCCAATTTTTTTAATATAGTCCAAAAAATATATCTTTGTTTCCTCATCAACTTTTCGATGGACCGTATTATTAAAATATGTTTCCGGACTTATTTTGAAACCTCTAAGTGATACTCGTTGGGAAAGCTGAATATATGCATTAAAACCACTAAGGTATCAATTAGGAGTGATATACGATGTTTTACTTGATGTTTGTAATAACTCGGAGGTTGACAACTCTATAAGAGTTGAGGCTTCTGGACTATTAAGTTGTGTTAAACAATTTAAATTCTTATGCTGCATTGTAATTTGGTACAAAATCTTAAATTGCATCAATCCTATAAGTAAGCTCTTGCAGACAAAAGACTATGATTTACCATCTGCTATGGAGCTCTTGAAAAAATGTAAAGATTTTTTCAAGGATCTTAAATCGGACTGAGCCTTTAATGAAATGCTTTGCGATGCTTGAGAAATCGCAGACGAAATTGACATACCAGCTAATTTTGAGCTCACCCAGCCACGTCACTGAGTTCGAAGAAGGAATGTTAATTTCGACTACGAGGCAAAGGATAATCCAATAGAAGATCCTGCTTTGAAATATAAGGCAGAATTTTATTTTTTTACATTAGATAAAGCTATCAATGCACTTGAATCCATTTTTGATTTGATCAGTACTATTTCCAATTTTCATACAATATTTCTGATTTAAAAGATATTCCTCAAAACGACATTATAAAGTATTGTAAATATTTAGAAACAGTGTTGACTGATAGGAATTCATCTGATATAAACGCGCTTGACTTGGCAGACGAGATAGTAGCTGTTTTGGCTTTGCTAAACAAAAAAGAAAGCCCAGTTGAGATTTAAAAATTCATATCGAACCTGGATTTTGCTCCCAATCTTGGTATAGTTTTAAGAATATTGCTGACTCTCCCAATAAGTGTGGCAAGTGGAGAAAGGAGTTTCCATAAATTAAAATTAATTAAAAATTTTTTACGCTCCACAACTACCGAGGATCGACTAAACGGCTTAACAATAGCCGTCGAACATGATCTGGCTGAAAAAATTAATGTTAAAGAAATTATAAAACAATTTTAAGAATTAAAAGTGAGAAAAAAACACTTTTAATTTCAACTCTCGGATTAAATGTATTTTTAATATGTAATAAATTTTTAATATTTAGTGGTTTTATAATTTGTTTTACTTTTTTTTAAATATCTGTTCTGTATTTTATAATTATGCACCAAAAATGACTCTTTCCTTTTTTTCTGTGCAACCCTAATTTTAATTTAGTGCCAAACACATAAATAAATAAATTAGTATTTTTTTGCTAATCAAAACTTCAACATTGCTGATGATTGCAATTTTTTTACTCGTTTTGTTTTACCATTAATCGTGGAAAGGGTTTAGGTTATCTCTTTTAATTTTTGTTATAAAGGGGCGGCATTTTACCTCTTTGCCCGGGGCGGCGAAGCTGCTAGCGCCGGCCCTGAAAACTGTTAAAATGTGCTCAATACCATGATACCCTCTTGATCAATGATCAGCTGTAGATTGATCATAGACTTAACATTGGAACATAATTTTAATTTTCTAAAAAGTTAATATGATATATATCAGTATTTGGAGATAAATGATGGATATATATTTGCCTCTCGATTGGCCTAAATTTTTATTGTGTTTTTCTTTTTCAAATGCTGATTTCATTTTATTACATATTATAAAGAATAAAGGACATTATTAACCGACACAAGTTAAATTGCTAAGTTTGAATAAAATTTGATAAAGGGGTTAGTAGAAAATCTATAAACAAAGGATTGTCCTAATTGAACAATATGAAAAAGTATTCATCATTTTCAACATTTTCCCTTTTTTATGAAAATTATTCATCATTTAAACTTTTGTCTCAATGTGGCATCATATAATAAGAAATGAAATTCAGAAAATAAGAAATATAGAAATAGGATATGATATAATTACTTATATAACTATACTTATAAAATTTAATGTTGACTCAGGTGTTGCCCTCGTAATTTGACCGTGGTTTAAAATTGATGGGATTGGTTATGTTTAGAGTGCCGTATTCATCTGGAACGCCACTACCCACTAAACACAACCAAAATTCAATAATAAACAAACTTTGATTTTATATCATATAATTCTGTGGTAAAGTGTAAATAAAATTCGGTTTCCCGTAGATTATTGCGAACTAGAATAGTTGCATATATTGGTAAATAGTAGTTTAATGTCAGTGATTATCGTTTAATGGTATATATATTGTTGTAGTGATTAATATAGTTGGAAGTATGACGGAGAATTTAGTTAAAAAACCTGCCAAAGGTATTCTTAAATCTTCTACAAGTTTCAATCAACCAGAAGCTAATAAAAAGTAGGCACATCATATATAATTTGCTGAAGCATTTTAAAATGAAATTGTTTAAAATTATATTCTCTTTTATTAATGTTTGTTTATATCCGTAGATCTGCGCTTACGTATTTTCTGAGAGGTTAACATTTTTAATGAATAAAAATGCATCGTGCATTTATTTAGAATAGTAATGATAATAATTTAATTATTTTTGTAATAGATTTTCTTTTAAAAAAAGCATTTCTTTTGAGAAATAAAGTACTAATATAAACATTGCTCATTACTATAATTTTTACAAAATAATGAGGGTAAGTCTATTGTACCACAGTTTATGCACTACTAGATAAATTTAAATTAGAAAATTTTGTAATTCTCTTCAATTATCTTTAGGAAAAAAGAAAATTTAATCTGAAATATTTGTAATTCTAAACAGGCAAGGAATTTTCACATTTTTGCACTATTTAATCATTTTGATAGAATATTCTCATGAATTTAACATAGATAACTTATTTCAATTTTCTGAAAGGTTAATAGTGATACATTTTCAGAATTTAAAAATACTTGGATAGATACTTCTTTTTCCATCGTCCCATATTTTATCCAAATTAAGGAAAAACGGCTGAAAGAAAAATTAGAAACTTTTGTTTTATTAAGAATTAATTATAATTTGCTTTTTGCTATTTTAGTAATAGTTTGCATCTGTTATAATGTTCCTGATTGCTGATGTTTTATGAAATAAATTGTAACCATTATTATTTTTAAAATAAAAATAAAATGGTTATTGTGCAAGCTGAGATCGAGATTGATCGCCAAGCTGGGCAAAACCGAATTGTGTTCTGATTGGTTTAGATCCAGTCGAGGCATTGATTGTTATTGTTTTTAGAATTTGGAAAATCTAACTGATGTTGCGTTATTTTTGAATGTTCAACCATATTTGTTAGCATTAATTGGCACGAACAAGATTGGCGACAAAAAAAAAAAAATCACCAAGTTCCCCAAGGGCACCTGAAAGTATAGTTTGACCCAAATATCTGACAAAATTAGAAGTGTGTAATTTGTGATCGGAACTATACTTTGATGTACCCACCAAATCGGAAATTTGGCGACTTTTTTCTCACCAAGCAGAATACCTGTTTTTGGGGCCTTTTTCCTCGCCAAGATGGATTCTCGCTAAATACAAATAATTAACAAAAAAAAGTTTAAAACAAAAACTCAAAAAATGGTACTAAATATAAAAAAATACTAAATTTGACAACAGCAAAAATCTAAAAGCTGAAAAAACCTAAATTGGCAACACCAAAATAAGAAATAGCAATTCTAAAAAGTCCGCAGGGAGTGCCAGATTTGGCGCTTAATTTTTGGGGGATTATCAAAGTTGTTTCGTGATCTTATATTGTTCATTACATTTTAAAATTCAACTTTTTTAAACTTTTGCATCACTTAATTGAGTGAGAATATTAATTTGACTTCTATTATTATGAAATAACCAACCAAATAACAAAGAATAAAAAAAAAATTTCCCCATAGTTATGTTCATTTTTGTATTTTGACATGAAAGGAGTATTTTTTTATTTTTGATTCTTGCAAACTTTATTATTATAATTATTTTAAGATGGTTCTGAGTTAACTTTCCTTAGAATATGTTAAGTATTTGCTTTACAATTTACTGTTGTTATTATTTATAATATATATATATATATTATCCTGTTTCTACTTGCAATTGATACACCAATTTCTACTTGCTGGTTTAAGGGTAATTCATCTCAATATGTAGATTGTGTATAATAATTTTTTATAAAAATAATGTCATTGTTATGAAACCTTTTAACTTTGAAGAATTATTTATATAAAAAAAATGAGTGCATTTTTCTTGTGATAAAATTCCATCATACCCCTGTAGGATAATTATTGTAACAGGAAAGAAAAAATTGCAACTACTCTTTTAAATATTTTTGTCATTTGTTGTTTAAAAATGTTTACATTTGTGGAAACTACTAAAAAATAGTACAAACATTTATTTATATTTTTTGAAAAAGATAACCTTTATTGCCAAAACTTATTTAGATCCCAAAGTTTATTTCTGATGGAAACTGTTTAGTAATCACTTCGATCATTCATTGCAAGTATTTAATGGAATACTACCGAAAAGTTAGGAATTTTTAATATGAGAGAATATCCAAATTTTAATGATCTAATTATGGCAATGAGTAAATATTTTCCTTTTAATGTATTTAATAGTTGGTTATATCATTGTTATACAGTTTCTAGATCATAGGGATAGTGAAGAATAAGAAAAGTCATTGCAAAACATCCAGTTCTCTAGCACCAGGTGCAAGGTATTGCACTACAAGAAAGGTTGCAATGGCATCTTGACGTCCATTACAAAGATGTCATCATTATTAGAGTTCATACTGACTTTATTGAGTTCTTTGTAATCCTATTTCACAATGCATTCTTGGGAAAATATGATGGTGATTAGTTAGTTGGGGAAAATACTTGTGTTGAGAGCAAATAGCTTTCATTTTATTGCTTTAAGATAAACAGGCTTTTGGAAATAGTTTTTAATGATATGAACAGTTGCTTCTATATTACATATAAATAACCAATTGACTTTTATGTTTGAAGACATCATTTTCTACTATTACATTGAGCATAATTATCAGTTGTTACTTGACTTCTTAACAGTGTTCATTGAAAATACAAGGTATCTTCCAAAAATAAGAATAATGTGTTGGCTGTTCATATTAAATTTTATTTGTTAAAATATTCTGCTTTATTACATGGTAGTAAACAGCTGTCTAGAGTTCCATGACACTCTAGACAATAAATGAATTTAATGAAATAAAAAAATACAGGCAAGACTTTTTTAAGTTCC
>JAPDSC010021245.1:15962-44582 GCA_026290005.1 Latrodectus geometricus | reverse complement strand
TATTTAATTTATCACAAATAATTACACTAAGAAAGCATGCTTTTTATATTATTTAAATTAAAATACACATGCTTATATACTAAAGTTTTAAGTATGAATTATCTAACTCGTGTAAATTAAATTATTGTGTAATAAGTAGTCATATTTATATATTATATAGGTAAATTTTTAAATTACAATGTATCTTTTGTACAAAGATTATATATCTATCCTGAAATAATTACTAATATATGTACATAATACTTTTTTGCAATTGATATTTTATTCTAATTAATATAGCTGAAATTTTTCTGCAATTATGTTGCTTTTGTGTTCAGACATACAGTAGCACAAACAATTAAGTATACACCTTACTTTTATTTTATAAATCCTACTTTCAATCAAAATAACACATTAACTAGAAGTGAAAACATAATTTTATTCTTAGACATAACAAAAGGTTTAATTAACATTAAAAATAAAAATCAATGACAAAATTCTAAAAGAAAAATTTTCAGAGGCATTTCAAATAAGCATAAGCAAATTTCTACCTCACAAAAATTGAGAATACACTAATGAAATTTTTGTTTAACTAGCAATAAATTTTTATTCTGCTTGCTACTGTAATAATTTAAGTTTGGGTACTATTATTTTAAGATTTTTGGACTGTTATTTCTGTCTTTTGAAGGTGATTCTGTGAATTTAAAGTCGCAAATTTAAATGAAAAATGGCTCCTCGGAAAGAGACCAGTATTGATGTAAGAAAATTTATATTAAGGTTATTTAAGAAAAGAAATCTTATGGTGGAATAGCTGAAATTGTCGGTAGAAGCCACTCGTGTGTCCAGCAAATCATTGGAAGATTTAAAAGTGATGGATTAATTAAAAATAAAAGTGGAAGAGGAAGGAAAAGTATTTTGAGGGATGTAGCCGAAAGGAAAATTTTGAAAGGTAACAAGATTGATCCTAAACTAAGTGCAGTCAAACTAGCTGCAGAAACTTCCCAAACGAATTATGAAAAATGTGATTAGACATGCTGGATATAACACTCAAGTTGCTTGAAACAAACCATTTATAAGCTTACAAAATTCGAAAAAACGTTTGGAGTTAGAAAAAACTCATCAATTGAAGACAGATAACTTTTGGAAGAAAGCTATATTTAGTGATGAAAGTAAATTCAACATTTTTGCAAGTGATTGTCGTCAGACTGTTTGGAGAAAGCTGAACACTGATTTGGATACAAAAAATTTACTTCCTATAGTTAAACATGCTGATGGCTTGAAGTTGTATGGCTTCAAATGGGGCAGGAAATTTAGTTTTTATAGATGGCATAATGGATCATAAGCTTTATATAGATATATTCCTCAACAATCTTAAAGAAATTATAAAAACAATTGGGTTTAGATGGAAATTTTATATTCCAGCATGACAACATTCACAAACATCGGCACATGTGGTGTCTTTTTCATTGTAAACAGTAATTGTACACACTACCACAGTCCCCTGATATCAATGCCATAGAAAATTTGTGGGACACACTCTAAACAGCAGTCCCAAAACACTAAATTAGGAACAAAGCCCATTTAAAGTAAGTGTTACAAGAAGAATGGGATAAAATTTCTCCAGATACCACCAAAAATTGGTCGAATCTGTACCAAGACGTTTGGAGGACATTATAAAAGCCAAAGGACATGCAACCAAATATTGATACTGTCTTTGTTTGTGGTATATAACAAAAATTTCATTGGTGTATCCTCAATTTTTTGAGGTAGAAATTTGCTTATGTTCATTTGAAATGCCTCTGAAAATTTTTCTTTTAGAATTGTATCATTGATTTTTCTTTATTTTTAATGTTAATTAAACCTTTTGTTATGTCAAAGAATAAAATTACGTTTGCACTTCTAGTAAATGTGTTATTTCGATTGAAAGTAAGATTTATATAGTAAAATTAAGGTGTATCTTCAATTGTTTGTGCCAAAAATTTTTAAGGCTTTCTAATACTTTCTTGTATATTTTATTCAACTGAAATTATTATTGCTTTTGCAAACTATTTTCAGTGAAAGAAATGTAAATTTATTATAAATAAATAAATGAATATTTCTTACCAAATCAACTAACTCCTTAAGACAAGGAACTGTAAAAGAAGTTGAGAAAAAATTTAAATAGTTAAAAAAAATATTACACTGTTACTAAAATGAAAAATATCATTTATATATGTTTTTGGTAGTGTTAAAATACTTGTATTTATAATATAATAACTTATTATATGATATTAATTTTTTTCTAAGTTAGAGACAAGATCTGAAATAATATATTAAACTTTATTGTTTTTGCTTATATGTGTTTTATATATTTTTTATAATATATTTAGATTGAATAATAAGTGAAATTCATTTAAATGAATTAACTGAGATTATTTTAATTTGAATGAGTTGTGTAATTATGTACTTTTAATCTTACTAAATTTTCTTAGGTTTCCTGAGACAATTATAAATAAAATATTTTACAATGAATATATAAATTAGTGTTATAAAAATATTGTGAGATTAAGATTATCAGTATTAGAAGAAAATAATAATTTTTTTCTTATTCCTCTGTTGAAAGAAAAAATTTTATTAGTGAAAAATCCAAATGAAATTATCAGTATTATAAAAAGAATCGGTTTCTCTTTTCTTTAGAATTCCTTTGTATGTTGAAAGGAAGATCAAATTTGTCTGTGTATTTGTAAAAAGTGACCGTGATTGACAAAAAAGCAAAACAAATCTATGGTAAAATAAATGTTTTAGATAAAGAAAAAGGCAAAGCTAGTTTAATCTACCTTTCGCATTATTGGATATCAAACTTTCAAAATAGCTTTCAATTATAGATAAAATTTTTAATATTTACAAGAAATATTATTCTTATTCAAGAAAATTTTATTATTTATTAATTTTCTATTATTATTTTTTTCTAAAAATTATAGTAAAAGAAATGTAAAGGAATATATAAGAACTCCATCTGAAATTTAAACAAATAAAAATGTATGGAAGGTATTGCAAATTGCATTAGAATTAATTATTCTATATTACAATAATATTGAATTTTACTTTATTTATTTTTTAAGAGTTGCTGGTAATATGGTTAAAAATGCTATATACAAGTATTATAATCTGAAAATATATAGTTTCTATTATTTTATCATATTTTTCTGTATATAATACACAGATAAGTTAAAAAAGTTTTGAATTTTGTTGTGCATATTATACAAAGCTGTGAATAATCTGATAAAAAAATACATTCTTCAGCAAAGGAGCTTAAAGTTTATAAAGAAATGCTGTTTATGTTTTATAAAATATATCACAGACAGTGCCACAACTTGGCTGACTTATTTCAACTATAATCAATTTTGTCTAACTGCATTCAAGAGTAAATTTGGTTCCTTGGAAAGTTATTATAGTTGATATTTGCTATTATCATCTTTTCTTGACCTAAGCTATTTTGTTCTGGAAATATTTAAATTTATTTATTGTTGTGTGGAAACAGAAACATGGAAGTTGTAACCTTGTTATAAAAGTTATTAAAAACTAAAATACGAAAATTTTACTAGAATTTTTTCAGAATTATTGCTTTTCATGATCAATCTGGTGTTTTCATCTCAGTTTATCACTCTTAATGAGTAATGAGGTGGATTGAATCTCAGTAATAAGGTAGATTGAAACAGATGTTTTTCACAATAAATGTTTGTTTGCATATAGTTTATTATATTTTTAATCATACTTATTTTTTTTATGTGACACCACATTATCAGCAGTACATATTTTCAAATATTCACTCAAAAAACTGCTGTAGATTATATGCTGCTAGTGTTTATGTACATATTACCGTGAAAGACCGAAATCAGAGAATGTCGACATTCACCGGTGAATGTCAACACATACCAAAAACGTTGGTGAAAGACCGTACAATTGATTACATTTCTTGCACTTTCGTACCATCGCCGGTATATGTCGACAATCACAGACAAGCTTTGGCGGAATTTGAAAAGATGATTAAAGAGCTCAAAAAGGAGATAACAGAAGGCCATTCCCGGGCTTCCCTTTCCACCACAGCATTTAATTTGTTTTTAATTTGTTTGTTGTCAGGTTTGTCCCGCGGGTTAAAATTCCTCTACACTTCCTCTACTCACCGTGATTGGTCACTCCTCCTTTCTAAGAGAGGCGATAAGTTATGTCACACATGTGACGTTTTTCACGCCTGAAATATTGAGATAAGAAAATGCAAATCTGCATTTCTCCTCTCCGGATACGGAGAGATGAAATGCATATTCAAGATTCACCATTAGTGCATTGTGGATGTCGACATTTGCCGGTGTAAGTGAGAAATGAGGATATCTAGCAAATATTTTGGACATACACCAAGCGACTACATGAATGTTGACATTCACCAGCGAATGTCGACATTCTCCAGATTTCGGACTTTCACGGTAACATACACAAAAATAGGGTAATTAATATGTAAAAATGTTTTAATCTGTTTGATAAATTATATAATAAACATAATGAAGTAAATTTTTTTATTATTTAAATACTTTATGTATTATAAAGGCTTAGTTTTTCAATGATATCAAAAATAAATTTTATTTTATTACTATTATTTATTGTATGATATAAATTTATGTAATTAATTGATTTTTAAGTATTTTTTGATTACTAAAAATAATTTTTAACACCCTCAGCAATCCTGTAGATATTAAGTGGGATGAAATGAATATACTACAAACACTTCATCCGCCTGATAAAGATTATGGCCACATGAAAATAGATGAACCAAAAACTCCATATAGTTATTATGAAGATCAATCTGGCAAAGAAATATCTGGCCATGGAACTGACACATTAGATGCTGATTTATTAGCGACAAAGTATATATTTCAATTTCATAAAATTCTTCTTAAATTTTCACCTAGAAATTGTTATTATTGAACATTTTTTAAATGTACTTTATATTCTAAATATATTTTGCTGTATTTATAATAAATTGGAGAAAATAACTTGATCTTTTTAATTAATTAGTGCTTATCGATTAATTTTAGATATTATATTTCGTATTTAGTGCTAAAAATATGAATCTGTGTCATTCCAGATCATATGTTTTTCACTTTATTTTGTAAATGAATGGTGTTTTCATCAATATATAATGGGGAAAGCAAGCAAGAGAGTTTAACGCTTTAAAATAAAAATGAAGTTTACATGTAATTTGTAAAAGAATTCTGTATTTGAAATGCTCTTAATTTAGAAGCTTTCATGATTGAAATCAAAAATTTAGCTCCAAAATTTTTCTAATAAATGCAAATATCTATTAAAAAAGTCTTATTCTGTTTGCTGCTATAGATAAGTGAGAACCACTCAGAATGCAATGAAAATTATGTTAGGCTGTAAGTCTTTAACTAATTTAAAATAAAAGCTATTTAATTGAAACATAATTAACATTGATTTTAACAGTTGGAAAAGGGGCTTATACATTAGTATAATACATTTAATAAGTTTTTTAACATTCTTTCAATTCCTCATGATAAAATAATATATATATATATATATATATATATATATATATATATAATTACAATTATTATTTTTTTGATGTTTGAAAAACATTATTTTTGCCTGTTGCAGCTTGTATCCTTACTATTTTCAATACTCTGCCAATAGGAAATCTATTGAAATAGTTCAAGTTCAGATAATTTGAATAGATTTTCTATTGGCATAAATATATTGGACTTCTTTTAAATGACATTTTTAAGCTATCAACACCTCATTAAATTTACTTATTTTATTATTATTATTAAAGCTGACCTACACATAAAATTTAATTTCATGCTTCAATACAGCACTACCAACAAAGATAAGTAAAATGTAAATATTTTTATTTTTTAAATGGCATTTTCCACTGAAAATTATGTACACATTTTTGCAAAAAATTGCCTACAAAAACTAGTGGACATGGTCCACTAATGTATATATAAGTATGATAAGAAATAATTTCAAATTGATCATACATATGAGACAAAAATAGAAAATCAATAAAAAATTAAGAATACCTTCAAATGGGAGAAAAAAAGCATAGGGAGCATATCTTTATCAAGGAGATATAAGCACCTATGCAAATAAGACAAACACTCTTCTAACATGTGCATGCAATTCCCCTGAATAGTGTCTGCAAGTAGGATAGAAAATGTCTGAAAAAAAAAATAGTTAGCAATATATCAAAGCAATCCACACAAAGTAAAAAAAGCTTAATAATAATAAGAATGTCAAAAGAAACATGTCAAAATTTTTATTTTAAAATTGGGGTAAAGGAGTGAATGCCAAATATAATTTGAAAAATTAAGATTTCAAGTTAAAGCTGTATAAGAATTATAGTAGTTTGAAATTTGATATTATTGTAAAGTAAAATTAAATTAATGTATAAGTAAGTGTTTTCAGGATTCTTGTGTAAGAGCTTCAATGCTTGGGTGGTTTTTCTGTAATTGTAAAAACTATGTTTTTCTTTAATCTTACAAATGATTCCCTGCATCCTATATAACTTGAAATAAAATTAAAAAGAATATTATTGTTTTTATGAGTGTAAACTAAACATTTAATTTGATTTCTAATAAATTTATAATTATTGCAAATATCAAAAATGCAGTTACAGATTATGTTTACCTTTAGGCATACATTTCCGTTCCAGTAAATTAATTTATTTATTACTATAAAGTGATTAGTTTTTTATCATAAATATCAATATAAGTAATAGAAATTTCAATATTAATAAACAAATTTAGAAATTCAATACTGTTTTTAAATAAATTAGTTTCAATACGAAGTTCATTTAAAGGATATAAATTGTCTATCAATATAAAATGGTCAATATAACAGACATCAAAAAGATATTGATGGACGAAACTTTTTTCAAAGTAATTTAAAAATAAATTATCTTAGACTTGAAAAATTAGAACCCTCTGGATTACCACAATTCTGAATGAAAATATTTTAACCACTATACACGTAGTTATTATAAATGCAAACTTTCACTAGGTTATTCCAATATTAAAATAAACATTTAATAGATGTTAATAATCCTAAAAGCAAAAAATATAATACCCCATTTAATTTATCTATGAGTATGCTAGCAAAAAATATTTTTAAAGTCAAAAGAATTAATACTAAGAATACAATTATTTGATTATAATAAAAAAAATATCTTTAAGATTTTTAATAGCTGATTTTGAAGGAGTAAATTTAATGCCTGGAAATGATTTGTTATATCAACATAAAGTTTTTATTTCGATTGAAAAGTTCAAATTTCTAATTAATAAAAAATTCAACATGTGTGTTATAGTAATTTGAGATTTCAAAAATAAAAGAGTCAGTTGTGTAAAACATCATTCAAGATTTTAAATTTGTTTATTTGAAAAATTTGTCTGAACTTAGTGACTTTACTTAGAATTTCTCTACGTTTATGAGCTTTAAGAATATTTATATTACCTGTAATGATGTGTCTAAAATAGGGATTTACAAAAGATATGAATTCATTATCAAAGCAAAAAAATATTTAGCAAGCTTCTATGTAATGGCATTAAGTACAGACCAATTTTTATATTAGCAAATTTAAAATCTTTAATGTTATTTTACATAATATTCATTTTTTTTTATTTTTAAAATGTTAAATTACTTCAATACACTTGTTAAATTTTTCATTAATTGGAATCTAATCTTTTAAATTAATTTTTAAAAAAAACTTCAATTTTGATAATAATATATCATTTCCAGGTATTTAATTTGCCCCTTTAAAATCTGCTATTAAAAATATTTTTATTATTCCTATTGATAAAAGATTAAATAATTATCCATTTTTTTGGAAAAATTTTTTTCAGATTTGCTGGATAATGAGACATTAAATTGCAATGCCTACAAACTTTTAAATTTCAAATCTATTATTAACAAAGATAATTTGGTTCTATATAAACTTTTAAATATAAAAAATTATAAGTTGAAATTTATTTACTTAATTGTAATTTCATAAATGTCTTATAAAACTTAGATACATTACTTGTGAGAGAGTGTTATGTGAATGAATCCGGTATTATTTTAGCTAAGTATTTAAATATATTATGGTAGATTTCAACAAAAAAATTCTTTTAAGATCTTTTTACTAGCATACCCATAGATAATTTAAATAATGCATTAAATTTTTATAAACATTTATAATCCTGACAAATATTAATTTAAAATTTTTGAATAACTTTATTAAATTTTGCATTATAATAGCGAAAATATTTTCAGAATTTTAATATTCCACAGGACTCTAATTTTTCAAATCTACTAGTCAATTTATTTTTACATTACTTAAAAAAAAACTCAGTTTTCAGTATATTTTTGCTTTTTGTTATATTGACTATTTTATCATTTTTTACTAATTTAGAATTTAATTTTTATCCTAATTAACTTTTGCTTATTAAAACAAATTTATATAATAATGATTACACATTTTTTTAATTAGTTTATTAGTATTAAAAAATAGTGATATTTTTTTATCACTTTAATTTTAAGGTAAGCAAATTAATTCACTAGAACTCAAATATATATCTAAAGGTTTCCAGGAATATTATCTTCAGTGAATTGAATGGCATTTTCAATATTTGCAATAACTACAAATATTTAAAAGTCAAATTATATAGGAAATGGGAATTTTTTGTAATTACTCGTGAACTAAGTCTTACATGTATGAATCTGGTATTACTTTTGCTAAGTTTACCAGATTCATTCATCAGTTTTGGATCAGTTATGGAATTCCTATCAAATTTTATTTTTGTATCAATTTATATTTTTATTATCAATGAAGTAATGCGTAGTTTTTACAACAACAAAAGTGATTACAAGCATTTAAATTTCTTTTAAAAATCATTAAAACAACTAATTATACATTAATTTTATTTTATTTTACCTTTAGAATTAAGTCATAAATTTCAAGCTACTTTATTTTAATTTTATCTTTTTATTTTTCAAATTACTTTTGTCAACCAGTCCTTTACATCAATTTTTAAATAAAAATGACATGCTGCATTTGTTATACCTTTCCTTTGGATTTGTGTCTATTGCTTTGGTTTGTGTTTTTATTTTTTTTTTTTTAAATTCTACTTACAGTTTTCAGGAAGATTTTGAGACTTTGTCTATCATGCTTGTTAAAAATGAGTGTTTTATTTGCATAGCCCTTTGATGAAGACATAGTCTCTATGCTTTTTATCTGTCATTTGCAAGATTTTCTCTTGTTTTTCATTGATTTCCAAATTTCTGTCTTACATGTATTCATTTTCAAATTATTTCTTATCTTATTTGTATTCTTGGCATAGCTATCTTTAACTGCTTCTTTTGTGTCGGTTGGGTTGTCAGATGTATATTTATTGGTATTATATTTTATTTTTATTAAATAAAGTTTCCTTTATTTTATATTGTGTTTGTATTCACCACTTTATATTAATTATATTTATATATATAGTAAATATTAAGAGAGATTAATTAATTTTTGTAACCTTTTAAGCCAAATATAATATATAATAATGATTATAATAAAATAATGTTATGATATAATAAAATAATGTTTTGTTTGAGTATTATGAACAGTAGAGTTTTCTTACTAACTTGTTAATTTTATCTGTATGATTATATCTATCCAGGCTTTAAATTTCCTCGAATTTCATAATATTTCTTTAAAAAGTTTTGCTAAACTTAAACTTACAGTAAACTTTTTGTTTCTTTCTTTTATTGCAAATAAAGGAAACTTTATTTTACATTTGAGTTTTTTGTATTTTTAAATGTATTTTTCATTTTTGAAAAATTTAATATTTAAACAACATTTGAGACCAATTTTATTTCTTAGCTTTATTAATTTTGTTTCATGTTCCCAAAGAAATAAAAGCATAAATTTGAGATAATAGAAATATTTCTTAATAATTAAAAGCTATAACTAATGAATTAATATTCTATTTGTTTCAAATATATTTAATTTAAATGAAAATTTGTGCGTAGTTATAAATAATATTAAACTAACTAAATCAAAGAATTTGTTATTAGAAAGTATTTGTATCTGTTATAATAAATAATTTATGAATTTATATAAACTGCAATTTATGTATACGTAATTCTTCAGATATCTAGCACACTTCTTATAATGTAAATGAAATTATTTTCATTAGATTGTAAATAATCTAACTATTTGCATCTGATTTTGATTTTTTAAATTTAAATATAAGGATTATTGTGTTGACATAGTAATATATTCTTGAGATAATTAATAATGAAAACCGAGGATATACATAAGTTGCTAATACTTGGGGAAATTTCATGATATATATATAATGAATTGTAACTAGAAAATATATTATAAAAAAGTTATTATTTTTTAATTTAATTAGTTACAGACATAAAAATGTGAAATGGTTTATATTTAGTTTTGAATATTAAATAATTTTTAGAAAATGGGAATAATATTAAAAATTTGTACTATCATTAAAAACTTCAGCATTGTGATTAACAGTAATGAGAAGAAATATATCTTAATTTTAAAATTCAAGAAATTTATTAACAAGGAATTGTAAATTTGGGATAGGTTTATATCTAAGAAATTTCTCTAAATTGTTTTATCAAAATTATTATTAACTTGAAGATTTTTTAAACTATAGCTATAATTTTTTAAATTTTGATATTAAGTTTATTTTGTATTTAAAATACACTACTGGCCATTAAAATTGCTACACCAAGAAGTCGACATGCTACAGACGTGAAATTTATACGAAAGGAAGAAGGTGCTGTGATATGCAAAGGATTAGCTTTTCAGGGGAGGGAACTACTCATGTTTATGAAAAATACTTCAAAATATAAAATTGGGCTAATGTTTAAAAATATTCTGAAACAGATTTCAAACTCTTTCCCATTCTGTATAAAAAATTAATATAATCATTATAAATCCTCAAATTTCTTTTATTTTAAGAAAAAAAAAAAATAAATAAATAAAGTGTGAATCTTGAATTTTTTTTTTTTCATTTTATGTATCTGTTTATTTTATTATTATTTTAAATAATTTTGTGTTATTTAATTTCAATATCAAAGAATTTATCTTTGATAAAGTAGTTAATTAATTGATGATAATGACTAATTCTTACTGTTAAATCTTTAATTATTCTTAATAATATCATATAATAACCAAGTCCATATTTTAGGGTTACAAGTTTATGTTCTATGATTTTTTTTTAAAAATTATGTTTTAGATTGTTTAAAAAAATCACAAAGAAATTTCAAAAATTGATTGAAGAGAAGATTAAATTTTATTTACTTTTTGAGCATTTGATATTTAACATTAACGTGTTGTTATTAAATGTTATAATATATTAATATGTGTTGTATCCAATTTTTTCACTAATCGAAGATATAAATTATTAAGAGGTTCAATGAAACCTTGTGCATTATGATATTATATCTTATCACAACATCATAAGTTTGTTATTTAATTAATTACTTCTTGAATTAAGTAACATAAACTAATGATGTTTGATAAACTTTTTTTAGTGAAATATTTTGTTGTGATTCATGATTTTTTTAATCCAAGTATTTGACTTCAAAGTGTAATGATTCTTAATTTTTTCCTTACAACAATTTATCATATGAGCTTTTAGGAATTTTATTTGTGTTATTTTATTAAAATATACACAGTTAAATTATTTTTATTTAAATGTGTATATTTTAAACATTATTTGCTCATTATTCTTACACTTTCCCTTATTTATCATAATTTTAATATCTATATGCCAGTTTTTTTAGTTGTCATATTTTATTATTTCAAATTTTGTATTTATTTAGTTGTTAATAATTATGAATTAATTAATTTGAGAAAATATCTCTCTGGACTATGAAGATGATTTTATGTGATTTTTAATTTTTATAGTTTTTGTATTATACAAATAAATATTTGAAGTAAATTTGAGAGCATTGTGAAATTTAAAGAAGTATGAAAAACATTTTGTTGACTTATTGAAAACTTAATTTCTAATAAATGTAAAATTTTCATAAAATTTATATTATATCTGATTTTTTTTTATTTTGATGGTACTTACCTTTTAAATTAATGGTGTTTATTTTTTGAAAATGTAGAATAAATTTGTGTTCAGAAAAAAATGGAAAACCAGTTGTATTAGATTCTCCAAGTGAAGAAGATAATGAAGATGAAGATTTAACTGAAGAAGAAAGAGGTATTTTTTTTAGTTTTTGTATATGATGTAATTATAATTACATTTTAATTACATAATTGATCATTATTTCATAGTGACTTGTATGTTTTTTAATATATATATATATAAAAGCAAATTGAAAAATTAAAAGCAAATAGTAATGTTAAAAATATTATTTTTCGTTGAATTCATTTTATTAAAAGTTATCATTTATGTATTTCTTTAGCCAAAAGGTTTTATTAGAAATCCAAACAAAAATTTGATATATGTATGTAATTTTGTACTATTTTAAAATCAAATTCAAATTAAAAATTTTTTTAACTTGTATAAAATCTTTATTTGATAAAATATTTTAATATTTAGTGTTATCCAGTTTGACATTTTAATATTTAGTGTTATCCAGTTTGAAAAAATTCAAGAAGAAAACAATTGTAAATTTATCAAATTAACAATTGTTTTCTTCTTGAATTTTTTAAAATTTTATTAGCATAAAATTTCAGCATTTAAGTTTTTACAAAAAATTCATTTAAAATCTAGTCTTGTTTTCACTTTATTTAAAATTAAAATTTGTCAAAAAAATCTTGAAAATTATTTTATTTTTTTAACTTTTGTGATATAAGAAACAAAATAATTGAAAATCTATTCTTGTTTTCTCTTTGTTTAAAATTAAAAGTTGTAAAAAAATGTCTTGAAAATTATTGTTTTTTGAATACTATGACATATGAAATAAAATGACTTTTCCTTTAAAGAAGATGTTTGTGAAAAAATTTTAGGCATGTGTTATTTTTAATTTGAAAAGGAAAAGATTCTTTTTCTTAACTATTATTTTTTAATTTTATTCTAAAAAATTTTGGCATAAATCTAAAAATATTTATCCTTTTGATATTAATTTTTTAGGAAAAAGCCTGCATTTAATTCTTTCACTCTTATTATTTATTATTATTATTTTATTATGTATGTATTATTTTCTAAAAGTAAACTTTCTATTGAAGTCTAAAAATTTGTGTAAAATATCAATTTGCTCATTAAACTTTTAAGTAGTAATTTTTTAAAACAAAACTATACATTAGTATTAAAAAATGCAACCATTAGTTAACAACAGAGAAATGTGAAAAAATTTTCACTATTATGGTATTGTTAACTAATCAATCATACTTCTAAATGATTAAGAAAAATATTGTTAACTTAAACTAATTTCTATATTAGAAATAATATGCATGAATGTTTTTACATCTTTGTGCCTTATATAATATTCAGAGATTATAAAGTTTATATATATATATATATATATATAAAACTTTATAACTTATACTTTATATTCTTAAAAGTTTTATATATAGTTTAGTTATATTTTTCTTACATCTGAATCAAAATAAATTATTCAATAGTTTTGAGATAATTGAAAATTATTTGAGCATATAACAAATTTGCCCTGTCAATAAAATAATATTTAACGGAAGTAAATTTATGTATTTGTGATATAATTTTTTTTTTTTTAAAAAAAAGACAGATTTTATTATAATATGATAGGATTTGCATTATAATTTAATCAGGACATAAAATTTTCAGTTATAGTTATTGTGGCTGTTGAATTTTATCATATCTCATATTTTTATTAGTTGTATTAAGTAAAGCTTACTCATTTTTTTTACTGTGTATGCATTTAATATGCAAGATTTTAAAAACAGAACAACTAATAAAAGTAGTAATGTAAAAGTATTAAACTAGTAACTAATTAACTAATAAAAGTACTAATAAAAAATAGGAATTGACAACTGAGAAAAAGCCTGCTACTTTTTTTTTTTTTTTTTTTTTTTTTTTTAAATTTACATCTATTGTACCTATAGTTTCATCAATAGATGTGTAAAAATTTTTTTTTTAAATTTTATATGTACTTTTCAGCAGGAATCATAAAACATGCAATTCCATTATCTAATTTGAAGATGATGTAAGGTTGATTTTCTTGCCTTCATATTTGTTATACATTTCAGCCAAAAATATTTATTTTTAAATGATTTAAATCTTTGATGTTTTTTTAACATCAAAGAGGAGCCATATGCCATAATATTTTAATTTTCTGTGCTGATTTCAACCAAAGTAATTTATTTTTCAATAGTAATATTGTAATCCAACAAAATTTAGTGAGAAATCCATGCCATTACAAAATTTCTGTGTCTTCAAAAGCTATGGGTTTAACTCAATTCATTTAATTTTAAAACAAGCTGTTTTATGCTTTTATTTTAAGTTGTGTGTTTAAAATTTTATGAAAGTATTTATTGATATTATATGCATATGAAATTTTATGTGAACTGTCATTTACTATAAAACAAAATTATTCAGAAGTTTCTTTACTATTTGATTTTAAATTAATATATTAGTACTTTAAATAGTTAACTTTAATTTAGATAATTAATTTAAATTAAACTTTAAAGTATTTTTATTTTAAATAGTTTTTTGTGTGGGTGGGGAAAAAAACATATTTCCCTTACACATCAGTTTAAAGTAGTTTGTTCTTTGAGTACATTGTGCTAACCAAACTTACAAATATAGTCTCTTCTCAAGTCTCCAAAACTTATTATCATATTCCATTAAACTGAAAAATACAAGTGCTATAACTGTTAAGTATTATTTGTAATTATTTATCATTTTGTTTGTGTGTGCTATTTTACTATGACACAAATATATAAAAAAAAATTTTTTTTTTGCTTTAATATCTCTTTTCTAAATTATTTGTTGATTTTTAAAATTTTTATTTAAAAATTTGTAAATATCAAATATGATATGTTGTATCTCAACTGTTACACATGTTTCAACAATTTACTTCATTAAAATTTTGTTTCGAAAAGTAACTCTTGGATTATGAATTATTAATACATAAAGTTTCATATATATACAAATAAAAATATACAAGATATAATTTTTTAATTAATATAGATAACATGCAATGTTTATATAGTGATGTATGTATAGCAAGCCTAAAAATAAGTACATTTTATTTTTTAAACTTATCGGGTCAACTTTACTATTTAATAGAAAAAGGAATGCTTTATGCAAAAGAAACTGACATTGGGGATCTAAGAAAATTGAGTTCATTAAAATTTTAGTTATTATTTACACTGTGATAGGTGTCTGCTGGATAGTATCAAATGTCACTCTCTTTCTCAAATGGTTTGCATTCTTGTTTTTCACCCAGGTTGCCTAGATTTGATTTCCATCTTGTAAGTGTTAGGACTTACAAGATTAGCCTAGTGATAGAGCATTACTCTGGTTTAGCATAGACTCAGGTTTGGTCTAAGTTTGGCTTTAATGTAAATGTATATTAAAATCATTGCTTGATAGTTTTATGAGTTTACCATACATGAAACATCTTATTGGATTGGCTTGTTTGTTACTCTAAATCACTTTTTGCAGTACATGGGCTTATTGGATCAATATTTAATTTGGATCCTGATTCAATACAAATTCCCATAACCTATATAGGAAGTAATTGTAAAAAGCTTACTATTCCATCTGTCAGCTAGCTCATCAAAGTCTTTTCTTAAAGCAATGCATGGAAAGTGTACAAAATACTTTACAATGGTTGTCTATTATATGGCATCAGAATATTAATGTCCTGTTCAACAATGGTTGAAGTTCAACTTGGGACATTTCACTTATAAAATGAGTGTCCTGCTACTTGGTCATGGGGGTCTAAAATGTTTTCATTGTAAGAAAAAAATCAAGAATTTGAAAGAGAATTGCTTTAGTTTATGTGTATTTTTATTAATTCATAATAAGATACTTTTTGTATCATTATTGAGTAATTCCATCAAAGAATAAAATGATTTTTCTGATAGTTTTTTATAAGCATTAAAAGAATTATATTTAATAAAGAAAACATAAAAATTATTTTTGTATACTTCAGATTTGTGTGTCATTGTTAAAATTTGCATACTGATAAAAAGTTTTAGTATATCATTCTTGTCTGTGTGAAGTTTTTTCCCCCCATGCCATTATTGATAAAATATTATTGTAAAAAAATTTGCAATTTTTTTTTTAATCTTTTATGAAAAATTAAATTTTTTATAAATACAAAAAATATAATTATTCATAGTTTGTAATCTTAGCTTTAATTACCTTTTTCTTATTTTTTTTATATTTTGGTCTCAGATTTAACTTTTTGTTGGAATATTTGTTACTTATTTACATATTTGTATTTTGTACTTAAATTATAATATTTATCTTGAGAATTCTGTTTAGTTTTGACCCCTTAAAGTGAGGAATTTATGCTCCGGTCCCTTTAGTGTTTTTGAAGCCAATGAAAAATTTAATGTATAAAAGGATTTGTGAGAAGAATTCTTTATAGTCAAGAGTTTTCTGTATGAAATCTGTCAAATGTTAAAATTTTGTAATAGTTTTGCTATTGATAATGTTGATGTTTTCATGGGTATGTCATCTTCTGCAAAATGATTATTGGTAATTTACTCTCTCATTTATCTGTGGTATGAAAAGCCAAATTATATTTTAAACATCAGAAATAGTTATAGCTTAGAAATTTTATTTCATGAAATTTTATCTACTTATTGAAATATTATTTTCTAGAAGAAAATATATATGTGCGATTAAAAAATCTAAGAATGATTGATTTTGTTAATAATTTGTGGAATAAGATGCTTTTTAAATGCATGTAATATGCAAAAGTATTTCTATAAATATTCCTTTTCCATGTTAGCTTTTAATAACTTATTCTTGATGATTTTATTTAATTTGCATAATAAGACTTTAAGTCTTAATATACATACATTTTATTTTGGGAATGAATTCTTGTTTGTATATTTATTTATAGTTTCTTTTTTAGCTCAAAGATCTGCCTTTGAATACAAAAGGAAAATGCATTATAATGAGTTTTATGCAGTTAAATTAGCAAGAAAATTAATTGCAAAAGATGGTGATCCAGATGAAGGTGATGATGAAAACTGAAGGAAAATAAAATTTTTTATGTCAAATTTGCAAGCAATTTTTGTAACTTGCAGAGTTCCTCATGGATATTCATGATTTATATATTTAAAAAAGAAATCATAATCAGAAAAAATAAAACTCCAGATCGCAAAGTTCCTCTTATCATCTGTAGTATTCTATTAAATAATAAATGATTCTGTGTAATAACTTTAACTCCCAAAATTTGTGTTTTTCATTTTATATCAGAAAAGCATTAATTTATGTCCAAAGAGCAAGATTGACTGAGAAAATTTGTAAAAGAAAAAAGTACAAATTACAATTTTCACTATAATTTTGTTCTAAAAACTGTTAATTACTATTTAAGATTACAACTGTGTATCCAAGTTTTTGATATATGCTACTAATTTGTGCCAATGCAATAATTATATCCATTCTGCAGTGTACTTCTTTTAATCATTGGAAATTATATATAATTTTAATAATAATTTACATCCCAAATATTCAGTTTAATTGTATTTATGTAAATGTAGAAATATTGTATATAATTTACCCTATGAAATCAATAGAACTATAATCCGTTATTTAATGGAATAGAATTTTAGTTAATTTATGTTTTTTTAATAGTACTCAAGGGGAAAATAGTTATATAATATGTTTTTATTACATTAAGTAATTTGAATTTAAATCCATTTTTTGTGAAGCAGGACATTTGCTAGAACCAAATAATTTCAGATTTATTAGGGTTATTATGTATTATTTTACATTTATTACATACTGAACTTTTTAAATCTTAAAAGCTCAATAATTAGAAATTAGTTTATCATTGACAAGCCACATATCTAGAAAAAAAAAAAAAAATTTTTTTTCTGAAAGAAATTACTTGTTTTTTTATTTTAATTTGATTCAAATATTTGTGAGAAAATTAGTTTAAACTGAGAAAAAATGTATTTTGTTTATGTTGCTGTGTGACTTTGTTTTTGCTGAGTGAAATTTAGTGATTGGATCCATTTTAAATCCTTTTTTAAGTTGTTAAGGAATGTTTCGTTTGAATAATTAGACTAATTTATGTGTTTTCTGCTTTTAATGTGTATTAATTATGTTTCCAAAATTTATGTTTAAAAATGCTTTTTTTATGCAAGGAAAAAAAAATTTTTATAAAATATATTTTTCAAATATTTTATCATTTTTTTAAACATGTAAGTTATTTTCTTTGATTTTTTTTTAAATGTTTCAAAAATCTCTGTCATTATATGGCAGCATTATTAAGAAGTTAGATTTATAAGAAAAATCAGAAATCCTTTAAGTGATGTAGCTCTTTGCAAAGTTATTGTAACCTCCATAGAACTTTCAAATACTTCATTATCAAGCTTAGAATTTTGCATCATAAAATTTGCTAAGAACTTTTCTGTTTACTCCGTCTTTGTATATATTCTGTCCATTTTAAAGTAATCAAAAATATTAGCTCAAAATTTTATAATAAATTTTTAGTTTGTTTACCTTCATTTGCTTCTCAAAAATAACAACTAAAAATTTATATTCCTTGACATAAGGCATTTTTTGCACAGCTTAATATTCATTTGTACATAAGCAAATTCATTTACTCATGCATATTTATGAATTCGCTTGAAGTGTACATAGCAAATTGAAGTATAGCATCATTTCATTTATAGTTTGTCTTATATATAGCTATTTGACATGATAGTTAATGTTACAGTCATTCGATAAATTTTGTGCATGTATTTATGTCGCTATTGTTTATTTTGGCTTGTTGTAAAATTGTAAAAACTCAAGAGTGTATTATTTTTGAAAAATTAAAAAAATTTCTTGTGTTATTTGCAATTTTTTACTACACATGTGTCTGAGAGCATTATGTTATTGAAATGATATTTTTCTGTTTGGAGAACATCGAAATTAATGCTGCCAACCTTTCTAAAATTAAATCTAATCGATAATTTCTTAGAGGAACACTATTTGTTATTCAATATTAATATTGCCATGAAAGAAGAATAGAAATTGTAATAAATAATTCATATTTGTGAAAGATGCCATCATAGTTTAGTATATGAAAATCCATATTAGCTATTTAAATTAAAGTATTAAGATATTATTTAATTGTATTCAAATTATTTTTATTATAAAATGAGAATTTATTTGAAGTTTTCTAGTTAAGTTTGATATTTTTTTCTTTTAAAGGCCTACTTATGAAATTATATTAATTTAGCTACCCTGTATTCTTTTAATTTATTAATTAATGAAATAATAATAAACTGTTCTAAATGTGGTTTTTTTCTTTTCTATTATAATTTACAATAGGGAAATGAAAAAGTTATTAACCAATTATGAAAACTGCATGAAAAAAAAATTCTAAATATCAAAACATAATGTAATGTCATCAATTTTAAGCAACTTCTTTTTCAGTAATGTTTAAAAAAAATTATTTTTATGAAATTTTTCAGTTTAAAAAATAATAAGTAAATAAAAATTCAAATCACAAGTTTCTGAAATATATCAAGTACCTTTATTAAAAGAAAGGTATTCAGGCTAGTGTGTGTCGGTATTCAGAAAAAAATTCGTAAAATGTTATCTTAATATACTTAATCTGATCTGTTGCAACACAATAAATTTCTGCTATATTATTTTTGTGTAGGATACCAACTTTTTTTTTCCAAGTTGAAATGAATTGTTTAATTTCAAGCAAGATTATGATAACAAGCATACACTGATGTTTTCCTCTTTAAGAAAATTTATATAACTAAAAGATTAAATACTTTCTGGTATACATAAAGTATCCAAAAGAAAATAAAATAAAGAGGGCCTGCTCAATTTTAAAAATGTGTTTCATTTTATTCCACTTTAAATTAGAAATTAAAAAAAAATGTGCTACAAGTATTTATTAAGTAACAATTTTTATTAAATTTATCAAGAGCAGTTGTTTTATTTGGTATTTCTGTTAAAATGTCCATAAATCATCAGTAATTATCTTTGAACATTGCTGTTAAATTATTGCTAATTGATAAGATTCAATGAAGAAAAATTATGCTTACATGTGGATATACTTCAAATAAAAGTTAGCATTACAAATTCATTAAGGTTTTTATGTTTTCGGCAATTTGAATTTTATAAGACTTACATGTAGCATTATTATTATTTTGAAAAAGAACAACGGTTATTTTTTGCAAAAATCTGAACGCATTAGTTCTGTCACTTCGATTTCAAAATTAAGTTTAATGTCTTCTGTATTTGCCAAAAAGGAATCTTGAATTCAAGACTTCAACTGAAAACTTTCTTTTATTGATTAAAATCCTCTATAGAATGTTTATTTGCCTTTTTTCAATCTTTATTTCAGTTCTTGTTTCAGTAGTTGATTGAAATGTGACACCACTTCAATAATGGGTATCTTAGAAGTAAGCAAGTACCATAAACTTACACATGTACATTGAATCAAATCTGACTGGAAGTTCGATTTAAATTTAGGCATGATTTTTGAGTACAGTATCACAAGAATTTATGCCCAAACTGTATCTTTTTTAAAAAGTGCCTGCAAGTTGGAAATTATATAATTTTATGATATTGAATACAGATCTAATTTGATTTCAACATTCTCTGTTTTTCTTTTTTTTTATTATTATTTTATTTTAAAATATCTCCAGATAAAATACAATCTTTCACAGTCTAAATTAAATACTTGTTCACCAGTGTCCATCATCAAGATGGTATTCTTCATGATGACCGTGGTGTTTCACTCTGTAAAATAATAAATTTAAAAAATTAAAGAAAATTCCCATCAATTTCATTTTTAACCCTTCTTTGCATAATGGGGGAAATTTCCTTCATAACCTATAATGCCCAAAAATTATATAAAAGAACAAGTTCACTTTAAGTGGATCGTGTTTGGATACCTTTTTAATGTCCATTGCATCAAAAGAAACATACCTGTCAAAAACAAACAAGTGTCATTATCAGTGCTTAAAGTTGTCTCATTCCGCTGTTTGTTGTAGTTGCAATAAACGTATGATTTCGTTTATAATTTTGTTTTATTATATGAGAGTTTCTATTGCTAAAAAATTGAAAATGAGTGGAAGAAAGGTTTGTAACACGTGTTATTTTCCTCTTTTATTTCTATTTAGTACTAAGCTAATGATCTAACTTTGGATGATGATGGAGATTTTTAGCATATTGTTTTTTACTAAATTTATACTATAAATATATACTAAGATTTTTTTTTTAACCATTTTTCCTTTAATTTTGAACATGAATTATATCGACTTGATTAAATTCACCAATAAAGAAAAAATCATGCAAAGAAGGGTTAAGTTTTATCCTGTCGATAATTTTAGAGAAAAAAAAGTTTCATAGCCAAATTTTGCAATTTAGAGCTTAATATTATACTTTAGTGACCGAACCGCCTGGACCTTTTCATAAGCTCTAGGTTTTTTATCTTTCGATCATGCAAGCTCTGAATTTATGATTACATTTTCTATAATCACACCGATATTGAAATTTGAATATGAATTAAAATATTTGTTTCATTAAACATGTAAGTTATAATTGATTTCATTTTTCCTTCACATTTAAAAAAATGATTAAAATTTGTAACTTGCTAGCTTTGAATCGGGGTTACATAAAAAGAGGTGAAGATTTTCTACCTTAAACCGATTCATTTGGCGACTGACGATGGGATATATTCCTTTAAATATTTCTCTATTTTAGGCGGAAATACTATTATTTTGTTATTATGAATTTAAAATGTAAGCTTAGTGAGAATCATTGCAATTTATGTAATTTTTAAAGGCACAAAATAAATTTTCAGTAATAAAAACTTAAAAAAGTTATTAGAAGGTTGCGGAAATAAAATTAATACAGAAGTTATCCTCTTCACCAAATTATGATAAAAAGAAAGTTTATGAAAATGTAGGAAAAAGAATTTTATTATGGAATTAAGGAAAAGAGATTAATTTTAAAACATATTTTCGCATTTAAGAATTCAACATGAAAGCAAATTGTAGGCTATACCAAGTATTTTTTATGGTGATTATATATACATTGTGCATTCCTTCGCCATTTACTGTCTGTTTTAATATGTTTCTATATTTATAAAATGTTTGTTCTATGCCTGCAAAAATCAAATAAGTAGTTTTTTTTACCTCATTTAAAGTAAAAGATTTATGGAGACTGAGAAAAAATTTCAATTACAGTGGAAGCTCGTTTCTACGAACTAATGACTAGTTTCTAACCTGACACCAAAAACACAATAGTAATTTTAACATTAACAAACTAAAATTTCGAAATAATCTTTTTTTTTGGCTAACTTTCGTTTCTGACGAGTAGGGTTTTTTTTTATTTTATGTGTGAATAATTTTTTTCTATTTTACTTTTTTATATGCCGTAGGAGATTCATTCTTGAACAATGGGAAAGAGCTATGGTATCGAAAAATCCTTCTCGTACGCCACGTTACGATTATCTACGTGTCATATAGACCCAAACGCAGAAGCGTATCGCATATGGCAGGCTACAACAAAGCTTGAGATAAAAATTTTTAACTCTGGTGCGATGCGGAAGAAATTGACTCAGAAGTCTCAATAACAACTAATCTCCCAATTATTTATCTGACACACATTCCTTCACCATTTGATAAGGAAGAGTTCAAGTATAATTAGCTTATTCAGCAAGTGAAAAAATTTTAATTCGAAATCATTAGAATTTTTCAAGCGACTTATAATTATTTTTCTTTAAAATTTTCAATGTTTTAACTCACTATCATCCAGAATTAGAGTCATTGAATCCATAAGCTATCGAATGAAATTATATATTTAACCCTTCTATGCATGATTTTTTTCTTTATTGGTGAAATAAATCAAGTTGATATAATTCATGTTCAAAATTAAAGGAAAAATGGTTAAAAAAAAATCTTAGTATATATTTATAGTATAAATTTAGCAAAAAACAATATGCTAAAAATTTCCATCATCATCTAAAGTTAGATCATTAGCTTAGTACTAAATAGAAATAAAAGAGGAAAATAACAGAAACACGTGTTACAAACCTTTCTTCCACTCATTTTCAATTTTTTAGCAATAGAAACTCTAATATAATAAAACAAAATTATAAACGAAATCATACGTTTATTGCAACTACAGCAAACAGCGGAATGAGACAACTTTAAGCACTGATAATGACACTTGTTTATTTTTGACAGCTATGTTTCTTTTTATGCAATGGACATTAAAAAGGTATCCAAACACGATCCACTTAAAGTGAACTTGTTCTTTTATATAATTTTTGGACATTATAGGTTATGCTGGAAATTTTCACCATTATGCAAAGAAGGGTTAAATGCCTATTATTTTTTCTCTGATTGTATTGAATATATAGTTATTACTATCTTAAGTGTTTCTAAAAAGAGTAAACTCTGAGACATAGTACATTTATCTCTGATTAATTTTACGATACCATATTCTTATATTTTTGTGTTGTCTTACTGAAATTGCAGTCAGTAAAATATGAAATATTTATAATAATTGTACCTAAAAAGTAAATCAGTAAGAACTGTGAAATGAAATACTTTACACACGATTCATTCGTTTTGTTAGAAACGAAACTTTTTTTGTAGGTTCTACATCTTTCTTATTTATTAAAGATGGAAATTTTGTAAACTTCTAAAGAAAATTTTTTAATTATATTTTGACAAATTTTAAATTAATACTATTTCAGTTTTGTGAAATTTTCTTTTCAAGTAGGGTGATTTTATATTAGTCAAAATGAGGTTAAAACTTTACATTTCTTAAGAAAATGTAAAATATAATTAAATAAAATAATTTAACCCATAAGAAAATGAAAATGCCAAATAATACTTCATAGCATCAAAACTTCTACAAAAACAAATTTCATTTTAAATTTCTGAATAATAACATCCATCGAGTTCCTAATGATGTATTTGTCAGTCGATGTGCAATATTAATTAGATAACATATTTTTTATTTTGAGTTGAAATGATTTATTTTTGGTTAAATTATGGTTTAAGTCGCCAACTCACGAATTTGAAGCGCTTTTTAGCGCTTGCCCATTAATTTTTCTTTTGTTTTAGCCTTTTCATTGGTCACTAATTAAGTCTCACTTTGAAATAGCGGTAGAATTTTTGCCATGGCATCGGCGTTTTTGAAAACGTGCCAAGCAGGGGACCTAAAGCACATTTTCACCTTATTTTTGTTTACTTCTGCATGCATGTAACTTAACTTAGGCAACCTGTAAAAAAATTGGAACTCATAAAGAACATGTTGTGAATCTTTCTGGATTCATAGAATTCAATGCTTTATATAACATGAGCATGGAATAGCATAAATCGAGAGGCATAACATCACGAATTATTTGCTAAATAACTTGAAACTAAAATAAAACGTATGCTCATGTTGTCAAATGCATAAAAGAGAAATCGAACTTTTAGCATAAACAAACATTTCTACATCAGCTGTTAAAATAAATAACGAGCTTAAGTGTGAAATGGGCTATGAAAAAATGCAGTAATTCCTAATGCTGGGGAAAAAATATATATTTTCTGAACATTTTCCCTTGTTTGAAAGATATTAATATAGTAATAGAAAATTAACTACATGCGAGATTTTTTTCTACAACTTGATTTAGAACGTTGACAGTATGCTTCCATATTGCACTTCAATAATGACCTTTCTTTTAAAAACTTCACACTTTTCCTAAAAAAATTATTGAAATATTTTGAAAAATAAAATTTTGTATTTTTTTAGATACTTTCACATTGGCTTTTTTAAAAAGATATAGTTTATTTTTTCTAATTGAAAATACATTTTAAACAATTGCTTAAAATATTTATTTCGTTAATCTGTGCTTTAGGTCCCATACTCTGCCAACTTGGCGATAAATGCACCAAGCGTGGTAAACCAGACTTATACCTAATGAACAGATTTTATACCTAATGAACTCTTTATGGCAACTTCCGGAGGAAATCATTTGCGTTTTTTCGCGCATGCTCATTAATTGGTTTTTTTCTTTTAGGATTTTCATTGGTCGTTAATTAGTTTCAGTTTGAAAAATCGGTCATTTTCATTGGTTGCTAATTAATTTAAAACCGTTAAAAATCGTATTCCATTATCTCCATGGCAACGGCGTTTTTGAAAACCCGCCAAGTACGGGACTCACAGCACACTTTCGGCAAGTTGGCAGAGTAGGGGATCGAAAGCGCATTTTCACCATTTATTTTTTAATTATCATTTTATCTGAGTCTGGTTTAAATAATTTCAACATAAGTAAATGGGTGAAAATGCGCTTTAGGTCCCCTACTTGGCTAGTTTTCAAAATCACACATGCCATGGCAAACCGCTATTTCAAAGTGAAACTTAATTAGCAGCGAATGAAAAATCTAAAACAAAAGAGTAATTAATGAGCATGCGCGAAAAAGAGCATCAAATTCGCGTGTTGGCGAAGTAGGGGACCTAAAGCGCAAATTAATCAATAAATCTATTATTAAAGGAGAGTTATCTTTTTTATTTTTAAACATAAAATATTTATATTGTACATATTCGCTTGTTATTAATATTAATAAATATAGGATAATGTCTTAGGTATTTGCAAAACATTTCCAGCTGTCTATTTCTGCCGGAGAAAGCCACACTAAGCACAACCAACTGCTACGTAATTTGGAAATCAAAGTGACGAGACCCACAATCGAGTTAGCTCTTTCTTTCCAGCAACAACGGGGGAAATACTTTGGGATCTCATGGAACTTTAAATATTCTTCAATTTCGAGAATCTTCGCAGCCTCAGAAAATATTTCCAGAGAAAACTGCTCTTGAATGAAATGAAACATGTATCCAACAATATATGTTTTTAAGTTTAACAACACAAGTCTGCAATAAAAAGCCTGAACATTTTTGTTCTTGATGTAACTCACTTAAGTTTCATAGCTCAGTTGTGAAGAATTGACGACATTAGTGTGACGTCATGTTTCCAAACAAATACAATTTAAACATTTGTTTAATATTGTATTTAAGAGTGCCTTCTTGACAAACTTGGAGATTTTTGTTTGGCTATCGATTTCATTGGTGATTTTTGTTGGCACAGAACAATAAATTGCTCTGTTTCAACCAGAATACGATTGGAAATAAGCCCAGGTTGCAGATTAACTGTGACTACAATTTGGCGAGAATAAAAGGTTAAGCAAACAAAACGTTAAAAGTTTTAACAAACACGTTATCCTTAAATAATGAATATCAATTTTAAAAAATAACAATTTAAAAATCTATCACCTAAGTCTATGGCAGTTTCAATGATAAATGACGCTTAACAGCAAATGTTTGGAAACAATATGACGTCACAACTAATGTCGTCCATTTCAGAGCCAATAGGAGTATCGGAATTGAACTTCTCTATTATTCGCACAGTTAAGGTTCTAATGATCAGATGATTTGGACAGTACGTATTTCAGATGACGAACACTCAGGAACATTGAGAATAGAGCTCCAAGAACGGAGCATGGGGTTGAAATGAAATTTAATACACATAATGATGCAATTGTGAATCCCAAAGCCAAAACAATTAAACAAATACAGTGCAACTGAGGCAGCTGGTCCCAAACACGCTTTACCTACAACAAGTCCGGTGTGAAGCTGAGCCATGGAAAAACATGAACATTACGTAGGAAGTCTTAAGCAACTCGAGCTGCATGAGGATGGGCATTATCTTGCTGGAAAATTGCCCCTGGAAGACCATAAGGGTCTCACTTGGGGTCGAACAACGTGATCAACATAACGCTGATCTGATAAGGCTCTACGTACCCCAACTAGAGAGGACCATCTATCATAGGTTATGCCCCTCCCCCAGACCATTATGTTTTTGAAATTTTTTGTTTCAAAAATTTGTCAACAGATATCTGTATTTATTTTGCTTACTTGCTGATATACATTTCGTTACCAATGTAATGTAAAAGGATTTTCAGAAGAGAAATATCTGAACCTCTTATTTTCATCAAAATTTCGGCTGTCCTAATCTAGTTGCGCGGTACTTTTGTCCGAAGGACCCTTAGTCTCCTCTGAAGCTTTGAGCGATTTGGTGAACTATAGCTGTAATGAGCTGAATTCAATAATGGGCATTGTTAAGTTTAATTTTCTAAAAGGAGAGTTAAAGAAGCTTGAAATTTTATTATCAGTCACTTAAATATCTATTATAACCTTTAGAAACTATTAAATTTAATTTTAAATAAGGTAATATTAAGTTATTTTTTCATAACTATTTTGAGATTTAATTACTGTTGGCTTGAAAATAGGAGTTACAATACTTACGGAATGGGAACATATATTGGATGAAAATGGTGGTGATGGTGAGAATGATGTTCTTGTCCTCGAAGCAAACTTGCTATCAGGCCTATTCCTAGAAGAGCACCAACTCCTCCAAGCCCATGTCCTCCGTGGTGCTTTCCAGCAGTTGCAATCTCAACAAATATGCAAAATATGACACAAATGCTTGCCAGATAACGAATTAGCATATTAGATGGTGTTATACCTGTACGAAAGCCATGAATAAATTATCACTTTTTCTCGTATTTAAAGAGCTTTATTTATGCTATAGGATGAAGAATGACGTATATTACCTACTTATGACGATTATCATTAAATGTAACAAATTTCAGTACTTACGTTATATCCCGTCCACCGTTTCTTGAGATACAAATATCCCCGAACGTTGCAATTTATAGCTAAATGTTGTATTTTGTGACCACGTTCACGTTTTATGGTTATATATATATATATATATATATATTAGTGCATGCAAATTTAAACTTATAATTAAAAAACGAATATGAATTAAAAAATAAAGTTTTTATCGTATCTCTTCAATGAAAATATTGGTAAAAATTTACTGTACGGTCACCCTTCCAAATAAATACCAAAAATCTCGCCATTTTGCACAAGCGAAGTTGGAATCCCTCAATCGAGATTGGAATTGGTCGGAATCCCTCATCTGCGATTGGTCCGAATTGGTTGGGTTGCCAAAAAATTTTATCTATCACCAAATGTGGAAAAATTGCGCCAAGGGTGACCACACAGTAAATCTCAGCCAAAATATTTGTTACTTGCTTTATTTTTCCTCCTATTTTGAAAATAAATCATTAAAACTTTCAACTTTTTAGACATTTTCAACCAAATTTCTAAATAACTGTATTGAATGTGATGAGTTAAGAAAGTTATGTTTACCATAGAATCAAACCAAAATTTTCAAGGTTTTCAGAAAGCTTAGAGTGTGTTTCTTTATACATAAATTGATGTAATAGGTATGTATTTATACAGGTCTTTTGAGATTCAGGGCTTAATATGATGATGTAAGATGTAATGATATATTTTTTATCTGATTGACCTTTTTACTTTTTCTGAATATTTCAAACATGAATCATTATTTTAGAAATATGTAATTTTAAGTATTTTTATTTTAGTTTTAAAT
>JAPDSC010021245.1:0-15862 GCA_026290005.1 Latrodectus geometricus | reverse complement strand
TAGATTATAGTTTAGCTATAGAGAGTAAAAAGCACATATTACTTATATATAATATAATTTATTTATTATCAAACATAAATTATGAAATTTTCTTATTTATTTTTTCGTTTTCCTTGCCAATAAATGTAAAAGTGATTATTATTTTAAAATTTAAGGATATTTCCTCAAATTTATAAGTAATATGTGCTTTTTACTTTCTATAGCTAATCTATAATCTACACAGCGAATCAAAAGGTTAGGAATTATCACGACAGAAATTTCAAGTAAAAATTTCGTTGTTAAGTGGATAGAGAGAGAGAGGTTGGCGAATTATTAAAAAAAAATTACATATAATAAAAAAGATTGACACAGATGTCGTGTTTTATCTTTATGGAATATTTTTGTGAATTTTTGGCAATCAAAAAATTCAACCAAGTTAATGCAATTGTTACCTTATATTTCTTCCTAAATTAGTAAATTAAATATGATTAATGATAAAAAAATCTTAAATTTTATTTAAAAATTTCTCTTGAAATATTTTGACCTGAATTCTAATGGAATCGTGACTTGTAAGCTACTGTTGCCAAAATAGAATGCTGTTAAATATCCTTGATATTCTTAGTTTGTGTATTGTAACAAAAAACCCAGATTGCCAGAAAAAGGGCGAAATTCGCTAAAATATTTACCAAAAATATACAAAATGCAAAATATGCGAATTTATAAAAAAAAAATAAAAGCCAAAGAAGATCAAATTGATATTATATTGATTGATATTTTAACACTGCGAAAGAAATGCTCCATCGGCGCTAAGTTGTGAAATCTAAAATTAAAATTAAATCCTATTGATTACATTCATTATATCTGAATGAATCACCATGTAATTTTTATTGAGCAAACAAAAGTGATAAAAATAAGATCAACATTAGACTGAAAAATTGTTTAGAGATTCAGATCCTAGTAAAAGTTGTCCTTTCAATTAATTCTGGAATCAACAAAATTTTTTGTTTAAAACAATATTTCTGTAGGTAACTGAAGGAAATAAACAAAACAAGAATTGCTTTGAAAAATCTCATAGCACATTTTTATTACATAATCTAATATTTATACTATTACTATGATAAATAATGTTTTCTCGTTCTCATTGATAACAAGAAATAATTTTGTTGTTGGAAATGGTTTGGTATAGTTAGTTATTGATCTGAGATCATTAATATAATCTCAGAGTTTGGGGAAAAAAAAAAAAAAAAACCTTTTCTCTCAAACCATTTTTTAAAAAATAAGGAAAAAAAAATCGCTGGAGACCAAGTCAATAGAGAGAAGAATATGGGGTAACAATTCGTAGCGTTAGCTACTTATTCAAAATGTTTCTCTTAGAATATTTATAAATATTCTAAGAGAAGCCGACGATTTTATTTTCCGAGTTTCATGCTCCATTAAAGGATTTTTATTTGCGCTTCAAAAATGGAGTTGAATAATTCAGATATAAGAAAACGAAATGCTTCGCGCCATGAAGTTTGCTACCGTTTTCGAAAAACAGTTCCAAAAACAATTAAAGCAATGAAATGACAAACATTTCGAAAGCGCCATCATTCTTTTCTCTCTTCCACTTGTCATCGTGACTCGAGATAAGTGCAGAGGGGGGGGGGGGGAGGTTTGTGTTTTCATCGCTCTAGAACAGAAATTTTCCGTTTAGGCTTCATATATAAGCCATATTTTAAATTATTGCTATGATATTAGAAATGTCAATCTCATCATAAATAGTTATATTTTATTTAGCCTGCTTTGAACGTAAACTGTAAATGGTTGAGACGACAGTCTTATAAAAATATTTAGCAGCTTCTCAAGCAATACTTGGTTTAGATAATATGTTTTGTTTTAAGCTTATTTCGATACCTTGACTGTGTTTTTGGAACTATTTTGTTGAACAAAACGTGAGCAATATGATACGGCTCAATGCATTTCGTTATCTAATTGACGACATTAGTGTGACGTCATGTTTCCAAACAAATACAATGTAAACATTTGTTTAATATTGTATTTAAGAGTGCTTTCTTGACAAACTTGGAGATTTTTGTTTGGCTATCGATTTTATTGGTGATTTTTGTTGGCACAGAACAATAAATTGTTCTGTTGCAACCAGAATACGATTGGAAATAAGCCCAGGTTGGTGATTGACTGTGACTACAATTTGGCGAGAATCAAAGGTTAAGCAAACAAAAGGTTAAAAGTTTTAACAAACACGTTATCCTTAAATAATGAATATCAATTTTAAAAAATAACAATTTAAAAATCTATCACCGAAGTCTATGGCAGTTTCAATGATAAATGGCGCTTAACAGCAAATGTTTGGAAACAATATGACGTCACAACTAATGTCGTCTATTCACTGATCGCGCTTTCTGTAGACCAAATAAAAACAAGCATGAAAAAAAAAATTTTTTTAAACAACCACGAAACTGATTACATACAATCCTCTGGTTCACTTAGAAAGAAATTTAGAAGCGTTCAATTG
The DNA here is from genome assembly GCA_026290005.1 of Latrodectus geometricus. Taxonomy (NCBI): domain Eukaryota; kingdom Metazoa; phylum Arthropoda; class Arachnida; order Araneae; family Theridiidae; genus Latrodectus; species Latrodectus geometricus. The sequence goes on along the minus strand of JAPDSC010021245.1, from coordinate 13,371 downwards.
ACATCTTGAAAATATGCCAAGGACTTTCATTTTTAACTCTTTGTTGCCATAACATAAAAAAAAATAATTCTCAGTTTAAATGAAATGCCCTTTGTCTTTGAAAGCATGCATATGTGTTTTTCTTTAAATATATTTCTCTTAAAAATTATATTTAGACAAGGCTTTCTGGCTCCATAAATTACGAATAATTGCATTTGTTTTATTGGAAGCAGAAATTCCATACAAATATAAATAAAATTGAAATGTATGCCTTTCTTACAAATGAAATATGAATTTATGTGTATTTTATTTAAATATAGTAAAAGGCAAAACATTTTAATGATAATTTTATATAATATTACCAGAAACCAAGAAATATTATTCACTTATTTATTTTATTTCCAAAATTTTTTAAGTTTAAGGCAATTGTAACATTTTTTTTAAAATTTATGCTTCGGTCGTATTTCCATAAATTTCACTAATGTAGCTATGCATTTAGTATACTAAATTAAAAGTTATATTCCGAATAATAAACAACTAAGATGTGTTACTAGATTATTCATTTTAATTTCAGAAATTCGGAAAAAAGAAATTTAATTTTTGTTTACACATCAAAATTATTGGCATATAATACTTATTTTCAGGAAAAATTTCCTGATTTACATAAATTTGATGAACGATTCTAGATGGATTTTTGGTATGAGAAAGAATTAAATTTTGGGCTTACCTCTAATTGGAAGTCAACTTGCATTGGGAGAAACCTTGTAATGGATGAGGCTTTATAAGATTTGTCGTTATTTCCGGTTCACAGCATTTCTAGTTTCTTCTAGGAAGACGGATTAAGGGTCTTTATAGTTTAAGCTCCATTTTCAAGTGAAATGAGGGAGAAAGTTTATCGCAGAAAAATAGATAAAATGTTGTTTTGTGCTGTCATTTAGTTTTTTTGTATCGTATGAATTTAAAATATATTATCTATACTAGGGATGGCCAAGACGTCGACCGCGAAGACATTTTCCCACGCGACCATCCAGATATTGATCTTAGACATTAACAATTTAATTTATTATTTATGACATAGAATTAATGTGAATTATTTAAAATAAAAGTTTACTACAGTCTACGCTTTAAAACCCAAAACAAACAGTGCAAAGATTTACGATGTAAAAATTTATGATTAAAGGTTTACGATTTAAAACCTGAAACGGACAAGATGAGAGCGATTAAAATATTCAAAAAAACTATCGAAAGGTATGCATCTCAATTAAGAAAACATGAATTGAGAAACTTCGAGAGTACATCCATAATCCAAACCGAGACTTCGAAGATTTCGCTTAATACTTACTTGTTTTGTTTCAAGAATTTGAAAGAAGATTCGCTAACTTAATTAGGTTAAAAGAAATACTTAATTTTATGATATTTCCCCATTTAATGAAACTGCCAACATTGATGGAGTATCTGAAAAAATAGGACATTTAATAGGTATCACATCAGTTATGGTCGAGGAAGAAATTATTAAATTAAGATGCGATATATTTCTTAGATCCGGAGCATATTTGGCAATACTGATTTTTAGAAATTAATTTCTGAGGAAACGTTTCAAAATATTTACAAATTGATTTTGTATTTGAAATCATACTTTAAATCGAGGCATCTTTGCAAATCTGCTTTTTCAACCATGAACAAGAAACAAACATTGGTTGCATTTAACAGATGAACATTTAATTTCGCGTTTATGCATTGCAATAAGCTCGAATCAGCCACAATATGTAAACTGTCGCAGATATACAGTGGCAAATTTCAACTAAACGAAGTGAAAAGGATGGCCAGTTTTTGATATATGAATACTTTGATTATTTCCGTCAGTAAATTTTTATTTTGTAAATATGAAGTTTTTTTTTAGAAAAGTTACATAATTTACCATTTTTTCTTGTTACCGAAAATAAATATGTAGTACGTTAATTTAGCTCTGCCATTGGTAGACAGCCTTCAATTTTTTAAATGCGGAGTAGACCCCAAAAGTTTGGGCACCCCTGATCTATACGAATAAAATATTTTTCTGGAGTTCAGTTAAGAAGATGGACGGGGGCGTGATTAAAATGTAGACTGACATGTAAAGTTGTAACTCAATGCTGCGGAAATCTTGCTTAAATAAAAGTTTTGCTTTATCTATGTTTATCATTGAGAGAAGAGAAAAATATTTATGTAAATGGATCTCCCTTATTTTTATTTGAAAAATTGAAATAATATTTACTATTTTTATACGACTTTTGAAATAATATTTACTATTTTTATACGATTTTTGAAATAATATATACTATTTTTATGTAATTTTTAAAATAATATTTTGTATACCAATTTTGAAAATTTTCTCCTTTTTCTTCCAAAGCGTTTACTTTTTTCTAGTACGTCTCCGTTCGGAAATGCATTGGAACGCTGACAAAGAGAGTTTTGAGTTCAATGTTGAATATATTCCTATATAACTAATATATTCATATTAGTTATATAGGAATATATTCAACATTCATGGCAAGCAAACTTCATTATATTTGTTTTCATATAATTTGTGCATAAGGCTTCATCTTGCCTTGCTAAACGTCGTATAGAGAGAAGTTTATTATTATTTTTATTACATAAATTATTCTATATTTTCATTAAATTATTAATACTTTTATTAATATATTCAGGGCCGGCGCTAGCAGCTTCGCCGCCCCGGGCAAAGAGGTAAAATGCCGCCCCTTTATAACAAAAATTAAAAGAGATAACCTGAACCCTTTCCACGATTAATGGTAAAATAAAACGAGTAAAAAAAATTGCAATTATCAGCAATGTTGAAGTTTTGATACATGTTTCGACAAATTAAGACACACGGTTAAAAATTCTATTATTATGTCTCTTTGATTAAATTATAAAAAAATTATTTCTTTAAGTTTTAAGCTATTTTTAAGTGGGAATTTCTGATGCTTATGAGTTTTCTTGCATTTCAAATATTTTGACATTTCAAATAGTTAAAAGTTCATACATTATTAATATATATAGGGTGTTTATTAAACATGCGCCAAAAATTCAAGGGTTTGTTCCCAGGGCTATTCTAAGAATATTTTGTCCTTTGATAATTTTTGTGAACCCGCTTTGTTTCGAAGATACAGGGCGAACATAGCTTTCGTCAAATCTATTTTTATAATTTTTAAAATCATTAAATTTCTTGCATTCTTATTCTAGCTGGAGGTCATTATTTTCAACAGTTCTTGTAGATTAAAAAACTTTACCTTTAATTAGTTACCAAAAGTTATCTGTAATTTTTTGTAATAAAATGTTGTTATATTGTCAAAAATTTTGTTCGCCCTGTATCTTCGAAACAAATTTTTGCTGTATGTTTGAAAAACACCGTGTATATATACAGGGTGTTAGGGGTTTGATTCCAAATATCTTAATGCATAAAAATATGATTCATTTTAAACAAAAAAGTTTAGTATATCATGGGTCAAAACTCAATTATTTTAGAAAGAGAAAATGTTTAAAAGTTTGAGAAATTTAATTTTAGGGCCAATTTGCCGCCCCCTAAGGTTGCCGTCCCGGGCAGGGGCCCGGCATGCCTACTCCTAGCGCCGGCCCTGATATATGCAAACTTTTATGTGTTTAGCTATAAAACGTCATGTCTTTAATATTAAATTCAAATTTATCTCAGAAGTGTTTATTTACTTATTTTGATTTATTTATTTATTTGGTTTTTGTTTACTTTAACGTATTGTGCTCAAAAAATATCTAATGCATATTCTGTTTTCATTCCGTTCGTTTAATATTTGTTTTTTAAGTTTATAGCTAAGTAAGATATCTTTGTGCACAGGTGGACGCTCTTATTAATTAAGTAAGCATGCAGTAAGTCAGAGATAAAAGGATTTAAGTTAAGCTTAGTCACGGTTGTAGATAAATGACGTAAGGAAACAATATTAAAGCGTGAAGTGAATTAGTGTGAAATTAAATAAGATTAAAGTGTGTTAACGAAAATATGATAGAAAAATTAATTATAAGCAAATATATTGACCAGATGATCCACATAGAGATATTTTCTTTTAACTGATACAATTCTACATAATTTTCACTGACACATATTCGATTTCATCGCACAGTCTTGAAGAAATATGTCATGCTAGACTATCAAAAATATCAATTGAATTTTTTCAAACAGTAGCTCAGAATTTGTCATATTTGTTCTTTAAAATGAAAAGGACACAACATTTATCTCTAATAATAAAATTTTTAAATTGTATTTTCTAGGGTTCACTATGCTCTAGAAATAAGACCGACCGAAAGAATAATCCTGGATTCGATGGAACTTCAGAAATATGCTTCAAACTTCCGCATGCAGATTAGAATGGATTTTTAAAAATTTTTTGGGGGTTTCAACCCTTGCGGCATGAGAATAAAGCCCTCCCGCGAATTGATACAAGTGGAGGGTGTTAGGCCACTTTGTGTCGAAAGAAAAATTGAAGTTTGTTACAGTTGATTGTGGCATAGGACTTCGCACTGGAGAGTTTTATGTTCGACCCCAGCTAGAGTTGAATAACGGAAGATGGATGTCGTGTCAGTAAATATTTATCCATTTCTTCGCTGTATTTCTCTCCCTTTGCCACACGTTTATTTACCTATTAAATGTTTTTCCAAAAAGCAATGTTTGAATGCTATACGTGATATATATAAACTGAAGTGATCATATATATATGTGGTATCAAAATTAAAGTGTAACCTAAAAATTCTCTCAAGTGAAAAACAACTCAAATGAAATTAAATTTAATTGTAAGCAGGAATCTAATTAATTCCATTTAGAAGAAAAAGAAATTCTTCGTTTTAATTTTTTTCTATCCTACTTAATTTTACTCATAGCGTTCAATTAAATTCATTGATTGGATATTAATGAAGTTTCTTTCATAAAAATGAAACAAAAATGTTTCGTTTTAATTCTTTAATAATTTTCTTTTCTTCATGTGATAAAAAAAATCCCTGCGTTGGACTTAAAAAACTGCTTTTGAACTGATTTTTATCAGAAGATGTAGAAATGCTATGTGATTATCCTTGTATCATTCAGGTTAAATTACAGTATTTTAAGCTAAGTTTAAATGAATAAAACTTATAATGACGTAAATAAATAATTTTTTCGTTTTTGCAAGTTTTATTAATTTAAACACAGAATTATTTTTTCAAAGTCTTTTTTTTATAGAGGAAAACATATTCATATTTTATGGTTCATGTTTATATGTTAACTTTTCAGGTACATTATGAAAATATTAATGTAAATGGATGATATTTAAAGTAATCACAAATTTAAGAACAAACATCAACTATTACATATTTTATTTCTGATTTCAATTTTTTATTGTAGCCAAGTTATTATTATAACAATCGCGCTGTTGCAGAATTAATTGAATTCAATATTCTTCTCGATTAATTATTTCCTGATGTTTTAAATAATATAAGAATGCACCGTCCTTCAAAAATATTATCACATGACGTCCAATAAATAATTCTTTTAAAACACTTCCTTTTTATTTAATATCGTTGATCCATTTTTCAAAATGGTTCTGTTTCACGCGATTAGAGAATGTGAAACATTTCGAGCGGAAACATCACGTGCACAGAACGCTTGGAACAATTATTTCCGAATGTTTGCAATTTTAATGAGATGGAAAACAAACCGAATCTTTTTGTAAACATATTTTTAATTTATATTAGTGCCTTATTAATAATAAGAAAGAACATTTCTTAAGTGAATTAGTGCGTGAAGATCTGAATTTTTTAAATTATTCACTGGGGTTAATTTTTAAGCTTCATTGAAAAAAAGTTTCTTTATTATATTTAGAAATTATCATAATAGTTAAAAAGTTACAGTAAAAATATGTTAAAAGCTATTTTTTGTTAAATATGTTATCAAATTATTCACCAATAAAAAGTAAAAGAATATATATACGATATTTATGTATCATCTCACCAATAATTTTCGCCAAAAAGTGATGTAGCTAGATGTTTCATTTTAATTATTTTTTTTTCAATATGTCAGAAAAAAAAGCAAATTTTTAGTTAACGTCATTTATTAATGTTAATTAAAAATCACTTTTATTTTCTGTTTAAATACAGTCGGAAAGCGCTTGGAGGGTAAAACTATAAGAACAACTTTGATATACCCCCCAAAAATTATGCGCCAAATCTGGCACCCCCTACGGACTTTTTAGGGTTGATGTTTCTTATTTTGGTGTTGCTAATTTAGTTTCTTCAGCTTTTAGGTTTTTGCTGTTGCCAAATTTGGTATTTTCTTGTATTTTGTACCATTTTTTGAGGTTGACTCTCGACTGGATCTAAATCAATCAGAACACGAGTCGGTTTAGCCCAGCTTAGCGATCAATTAAGATCACAACTTGACGAGAATCAAAGGGGCATTTTAAAGTATAGTCTAACCCAGAGTTCCCCAAACGTTTTTGTGTCGTAGACCCCTTGCCATGTTTTTCCGTGTTGGGTAGACCCCCTACTTACCTGAAAATTTCTAACTGTAGTGAAGTTTAGTGTTAAAAACTTAAAGTAAAAACACATGTTAATTTATACATTTATTAATTGAATTTAAATTAAAACTACTTAAAATAAAATTTTGTATCTGTTATGTAAAATATACGTAACATTAAATAAACATAAAATAAACTATAAATAAAATAACATAAGCAATAAGTCAATATTTTTAGTGAGAAGGATGAACCTGATGCTTTAATAATAAATTATCAACATTTGGCGTCAATTTTGTAAGGGTTAATCTTAAATCTCCTCGGCTAATGATGTCCAGTCTGTTTCTTTTTTTCGTTAGGAGATTGGTAACAGCGCTATATTATAAATAATGTATATGTTTTTATATTATAAGATAGTATGATGTAAGTAAATAGGTACTATCAGTGTATGTGTTGAGATCCAACCCCCATTTTCATTTCATGGACCCCCAAATTTTTTTTCGCTGACGTAGACCCCTTGCAGGTCGTCATAGACCCCTAGGGGTCGATATAGACCACTTTGGGAATCACTGGTCTAACCGTTTCCTCTAACGTGAACCACTAGTGTAATGTGTATGTTTACAAAAAGTGAAACTGCTAGAAAAATTCTTTATTGACTTTTGCTTCATTGCGATAAATTAAAAATATATATTTTGAGAAAACAATTTTCTTTGCTTCCGTATCATTCCCGTTGACTATTTACACGAAAAGAAAATAATGATTATCGAAATGTTTGAATTTAATAACCACACTCAAGTTTTATGCTATTTATTGCATTTGAATTATATAAAATTAATTATTTATAAATATATTTATATATACATATATTTTTGTTTTTAGCACATACAAGTTTTAAATTTATCATTAAAATTTAGAATATTAATTAAGATTAAGTTTATTTATTTCTTCGAATAATAATTTGTTCATTGCATTGTTCTTTCCCCTCCCATTTTGAAAAAATTAAATTTGTAACATTTGGCGACATAATTTCTGGTGAACATGGTATTCTAATACTTTCTATATCAAGTCTCTAATGGAAAGATTCAAATTCTTCATTGGCAACAACTGAAGGCTGTCCATGGGCTTATTCAACTGTCTTTTTTCGTGTTGTGTTGAAGGTTCATCATAAAAACGTTCATTACTGTACAATACTCCGCCATTCTTAGGAAAATAATTATTCAGTGCAGCTCTAGACTTCTCAACGCTGGACTCTTCGTCGTCCTTGGACTCTCGGTTCCTCTTCCTGATGTAACTGGAAAGAGGCCCTATCTTGTAACCACTTTTGCTGGTGACGTGGTTCTCGGGGTCATGGTGATAACTGATGTGATCATACTCAACGGAATGATCACCAATATGGATCGGAGGGTGGATGCTGGCAAAATGATCATGTCCTGGACTCATCATGGAGGAGGCACCATAACCATGCTTGTGAAAATGGTGATGGTGGTGGTGATGATGCCTAGGTTGGTCCGGACTGCTGATGACAATGACCTCGGTTTTTTCGGGGTACCTAAGGAAAATTCAATGCAATTATATTAGAGTCCCCTAATTGAACGGGCAATCGTTTTGTGCCAGGATTTGTGCTTCGATACGAAATGAGAAGCAGACATACAATCAGTGAATACTTTTAGAAGTTTTCAATTAAAGAAATGAAAAAAATAAAGATGTAGAAATCAGAAAAGAGTTTTAATAAATTACAAAAAAAAAAAAAGTTTTTTATAAGAACAAGGTGTATCACTTAAAAAACAAAGGAAAATAGTAAGAGGAAAAACTTAAGTATCGAATTCAAAAGAGGGGAAAATATCAATAAAAGTGTAAAGACAAAAATAAAAAAAAAAGCATTACTTCTCATAAGGTGAATAAAAAAACAGACAGTTTAAATTAATTTGTGTAAAAATTCTGATTTCAAAAATGAACTATTTCCGAAATCAATAAATAAAGGAAAATAAATGAAGAATTTAATCAGCGGAAGAAAAAAAAATAATCGATAATAAAATTTTCTTAAAAGAAACACACACACACACACACACACACACACACACACACACACACACACACACACACACATATATATATATATTTCTTTATATATAGTATTTAATCCTTCTTTGCATAGTGGTGGAAATTTCCATCATAACCTATAATGCCCGAAAATTATATAAAAGAACAAGTTCACTTTAAGTGGATCGTGTTTGGATACCTTTTTAATGTCCATTGCATAAAAAGAAACATAGCTGTCAAAAATAAACAAGTGTCATTATCAGTGCTTAAAGTTGTCTCATTCCGCTGTTTGTTGTAGTTGCAATAAACGTATGACTTCGTTTATAATTTTGTTTTATTATATTAGAGTTTCTATTGCTAAAAAATTGAAAATGAGTGGAAGAACACGTGTTTCTGTTATTTTCCTCTTTTATTTCTATTTAGTACTAAGCTAATGATCTAACTTTGGATGATGATGGAAATTTTTAGCATATTGTCTTTTGCTAAATTTATCCTATAAATATATACTAAGATTTTTTTAACCATTTTTCCTTTAATTTTGAACATGAATTATATCAACTTGATTTATTTCACCAATAAAGAAAAAATCATGCAAAGAAGGGTTAATAAACTACTGTATGAAGATTAAAGTAATTCATTTAATATTGTAAAAAGAACAATTTAAAATAAAAAGGATTTTTTTTAATTTATTTAAATCTCTTTTATTTTTAAACAGTTATCTATATTTCTTACATTTTATAAGGGTGTTAACTTTATGGAACCTTGAGGATTTAATAATTTTCATCAAAATAGAAACTTAAGAACTTTTGATAAAGAACTTAAGAACTTTTGAAAAAGTTTTTCGAACATATCTTATGCTTTTTATATATTTCTTTATTCTTCCAAATTATATTGTAAAAAATTGGGTATAAAATAAGATTAGATCCAGAATCGTATACGTTTAGTCGAGATGATTTTATGGACAAAGATATCGCTAATAAAACTGCATGAAAAAAGTACTCACAGACAAAATACTTACATCGTAGGAGCCATATTTGGCAACAGTTCTCGATGATAAGTTTTCAAATGTGGAAATCCTCTGTTCATTCTACTTATTGTGTGGGTGTAATAAGGAGGGAAACAATGGGAAACTTGAATGGAAACAAAGTACATAAAAGTCAACGAACAGCTTCCCTGCAAAATACAACATATTACGTTTTTCCCTTCTAAAAATAACATATCAATGCAATTGAACATAGACCCTATTGTTATTACCGAAATTAAATTATCTGTTAAGCATATTTGAATTATTCCTAAAAAAATCACAAATGTTTTTCAAAATTTAATAATTTAAATGAAGCAATTGACACCACTCAGTATTAATTTCTTGTGAATATACAATACAAAATACTGGGCGATTCGGAGTTCAAGTAGTATAAAATTATTGAATAAAGATAATAATTTAAATATGTTTGTGATAACATTTTTATCTAAAACAGTAGTTGGAAAGCAGAATCAGAACGGTTTAAAATTAAGCAACCACCTTTAATTGTCAATTTAAGCATGTTTTGAAGCGTTTCTTGTATGGGTTTGGGGAAACGACTTGTGTCGAGTTAATGTCCATTGGTCAGTGTAAACTGGATTGCTTTACGAACTTTTAAATTTTCAAATCCCCCGAAACCGTGGTTAAACTTTCAATGTCAACTTCTGTGAACCATGGAGATCACAAACATTCATCTGAATAGTTTCGAATCGATTCGTTATCTCGTCACATAAACTGAACGACATCGTTCGAAGTCAAAAGATGGTGATCAAATTGGAAGCTTTTATTAAATCTTAAAAATATGAACATAAAAAGTATCATAAATTAATAAAAGTGACAGGAAGAAATGGCACATGCATTTTGAACTGTCTGTAAGAGCAGGATTTTTCAATATCGCCAACCTTCGTAGTCAGTGGGAATGTCAGCTTGGCATCCACATTCCCGTATAAAAGATTTCACAAAATACATTTGTGTTACTTTGTCATCGAAACCTTTTTATCTCCCAAGAGTTTAAAAGTGAAAGTTGTTAAAAAAAAAAGTTATTTGTTTAATTACGTTGTTTTATTATTACTAAAGAAGCTTTGAACAGTAAAAAATATTGAAGGATAAAACGGTATTAATAAAAGCAACCAGTTACCAATTAATTAAATATTATAGGTGAAAGTTTGTTGCTAACATTAATAAAGGAAAACTAGTATAAGAACTTTTTCATTACTTAATTCTTGATATTAAAAAAAAAATTTTTTTTTTAAAAAAAAGTTTTTTTTTATAAATATGTGCAACTTATCATATTATTTTTTTATTGACTCTCATTTCACAATGTAGTAAACTAAAATCTGGATTCATATTAATGGTTATAAAATTAGAATATCAATGTCAGAGAGTCAGCTTTAAATTGTAGACAATTCAAAATTATCATTCGATTTTATTTCCTGCTAAGGCTGGGGGGGGGGGAATAAATAAAATAACGCTTAGGACTAACAATAGGAACACACGTGAATAGGTATTAACTGTATTTAAATTAGCTTATAAAATATTTTTACTTCTAAGCGCATCAAAATGATGGAAACACCTGTGAATACGAGGGTTACTCTGAAATTTTTGAGATACTCACAGACGAGAATTTACAAAATAAAAATAACGGTTTAATTTTAAAATACAAAGTATTTTAACACAGAAGACAATTTTTTACTGACTTACTTCAACTTGTTTAGCGTAGAATAAATTTTGAACAGAAGAGAAAATGGAGTTGACGCGAGAACATTTTTCCGCTATGATTCTCTACGATTTTAAAGCAGGATTAAATCAAGAATAATGCGTTCAACGGTTGCAATTAGCATTTGGTGATGAATCTCCAGCTCGAACTACTGTATTCAGATGGTTTAGAGAATTTAGAAGTGTCGCAATTTTCTTCAGGATGAAGAACATACAGGAAGGCCGGCGTCGGCAGTAATCCCGGATAATGTATCTGCCATACGAAAAATGTTAATAGATGATAATCACTGTACTTATCAAATGATACAGAAGGAACTAAACATTAGATTCGCAGCCATACACAAAATCATTCATGAAGAATTACATATGAAAAAAGTAGTTTGCCGTTGGGTTCCCCATAATCTAACTGACCAAAAAGAGAAGCGTGTCAGAATCAGTAAACTCTTAAATTGCTAAATGATGGTGGCCACCGCATCATTTCTAAAATTGTAACAGGTGATGAAACGTACATACCGTTTTTTGACGTTCCAACACGTCAAGAAAGCAAAGTATGGGTCTTTGAAGATGATCCCATGCCGACAATGGTGAAAAAACAACGCGTACTGAAAAAAGTGATGTAAGTTGTTTTCTTCAGAAGTACGGGATTGGTCAAAGCCATCAAGTTGGAAAAACAGAAGACAGTAACAGCAAACTGGTAAACCACTAAATGTCATCCAGAAATTCTACAAAAACTGAATGTTAGGGCACGAATGCTTCACAATGCATCTTCACATACAACCGGATTAACAGTTGAGTTTCTTAAACAAAAACAAATTAAAGTGATCGAACATCCGCCGTATTCACCTGATCTAGCTATGTGCGACTTTTGGTTGCTCATTAATCTAAAAAAGAACTTACGTTTTCATTCAGAAGAAGAGATTGATGTGGCTATAAATGCATTTTTTTCATGTATTCCAAGAAATGAATGGCTTGAGGCATTTAATCTGTGGAAAATTCATCTACAAAAGTGCATTGATGCTGGAGGAGACTACTTTGAACACTCCTAAAATTTTGTAAGTATAACTTTAAAAACCTAGTTGTATCTCAAAAATTTCAGAGTAACCCTCGTATAAGTGACATTTTGAATACGTAAGAATTAACTTCGTAAGCATTAACATAATAGTAATAGATATGGATTTTTTTATATGTAGAAATGTATGTATCCTGGTTGTATGTATTAATTTTACTGAAGTTCTGTAAGTCTTAGATTTTTTCAAAAGGATAAAATGTCAGGCCTCTTAGATTTTAAAAGTAACCGAATAGTAAGAGCCCCTCTAGCTTGACAAACATCTTCGAAACATCCAAGTTTTTGATGTTTCTAGGGGTATAAAGTTCTGACAGCTGCTTGCAGCTTGGCAAGGCAGCTTCGACAAAGTAAAATAAAGTAAAAGAAACCGACGATTATTGAAGCGGATTGTAATGTCTGAAAAGAGAAGAAGAATTCCTGCAAAAATGATTAGAGAACTAGATTTGTATCTGAAGTAGCGTTACCTACCACAAATCCTTTTATGGGTTCATTCATTATCTCAGGAGGAACGAACCCGCAACCAACAGCCTAGGTCCCGGCATTAAAAAAAAATATTTACAAAGAAAACTTTTATATATAATTGAAACTGAAAATAAGAAATGCTGCGTATACTAATTCAATTAAAAATGTAATCAAATGAAGGGGATTAGTGAACAATATAAACAAATAGAGATAATTAGTTAAAATGTTTGCTTTTATAAATTAATATCTGTTTCATAATTTAATTAGTAAATAAATTTGTTCTCAATTTCAATGAAAATGTTAGATCAAAATTAATTCGCTGAATTTATTTCTGTATGCATATTCTTTCTGTGTACTAAATTTTATTATATGGTCATGTACATAATTAAATAAAATTCTAGTACAAGATAAAAAAAAAGTGATAATGCCAATAGACAAAAGAAATTTTTTTTTATTGTTTCTAATGACGGGCACCCTTGAGCAAGTATAGTACATTAGCCGCAACAAGGCAGGAAACTGCTACTCATTTTATCGTTACCCGGTGTGAACCTGTGAACCAAGTCACGGAGGTACGAGTAGCATCGCCCACGCTACACCACCAC
>JAPDSC010021244.1:0-15072 GCA_026290005.1 Latrodectus geometricus | reverse complement strand
TGATTTGTACTTGATTAAAATGAAATAGAATGTTAAATTAAAAAAAAAATTATTAAAGGCTTTCCTAAATAAATATAAATAAATTTATTAAAGGCTTAAAATTTAGAAATGAAATAAGATCTACAACAAATGAAATATAGTTAAACTTCATTAAAATTTATAATTCTGTAATTGGCAAATTTTCCAAACGCATTCTCCGAAATGTTTTGAAAACATGTGCTACTCTAATTTTAATATTGTATAGATAACTTGATATTTTAACGACTTACTTAAAATATTTGGTTTTAATTACCAAAAATATTCGATAAGATATTAGAACTGGAAAATAATAGTGAGCTCTTTAATAATAACCAATATATTATAAAATTTTCCTATGATGCACAATATATTGCAATTTATTTAATATTTTACACGATTAATTTATTGTTATGGAAATTTCCTTAGTCCTGAGATCTTCATGAAAGCATGGAAATATGATTAATATAATGAAAAAATATAAAATATGATTAAAACGTTTTCATTAAAATCCCTTTAAATAAATTATTAATTTCATAATTGTTTTTGTGCAGTAAATTTTAAATTGCATTAGTTTTAATTTTAGTTTCATCATTTAAATAGGCAAAATATATCGATATTTTATTATTTTTTATATCTTATACATACACTTAATAAATGTTGGTGAAATTGATTTTGTGAAAATATTAAAAATTTATAGGCTTTTTTATCTAACGAGTTGAATCATAAAATGTAAAATAAATCTCCAAATATGCGGTGCACGCAAATATATTCGTAAATTATTCAAAAGTTTTGAATTAATTTCTTTCAGTATCACGAATGACTTTTATTTATTTCATGTAGCAAACAGAATATAAATCCAATATAAATCAAAATTTGGTTTTCATTAAGTAATTTTGAAAACAGATGAAAGAATCAGGAATAAATAGAATTACAGGAATAAATGGAAAAATTAAATAAAATTTTTAAATCTGCTTGCAGCAATATTATAAATTGTGAAAAATATTTTTTCTCTTTTTAATTAATCGGTGAATTTTTGCACAAATTTGCAATTATGTTTATTTTTGCTAATTATAAAATACTTTTAATTGATTTTTTATGTCTGAATGAATGAATGAAAATTTTTTTATATTTCATTTTAAATATAATTTTCATTACAATAACTTTTATACTTATAAAAGTATTAGTGACTCTATTGTTAAAAGTCAATTTATCGAAATATCTTCCTAATAAAAATTTTATTTTGAGCTATTTTTTTATTACATAAAAAAGAAACTGAAAAAATACTTCATACTTTCAAATTTGGAATTTAAGTATGGCTTGCTTTCATACTGTGTTTCTAGGTTTTTTAATAGGTATAATATTTAAAATTTAAGATATAAATATATCTGGGAACTGATAATTAATTAGTATTGATAATTGAATTATTTCTTAATAATAAAATACATTTAAAAATAATTTTAAAAATATTGTGCAATTTCCTTTCAAAGTCTCATAATTAAAATTACTGAATCTTTATGGATTTGAACATAAGATAAAATTTCTTACACAGAATAGTGAAAAATATAAGAAAGTAATCTGACAGGTACAGCTTTAAATTTAGTAATTTTTAATTAAGAAATATTTGTATAATTTATATCGAAGCAGTTAAAACTAATAAAATATGAAATCTAAACAGTAAAACTTAGTATATTGCATTAGAGATTTTGAAACTAATCTTATATTTTCCTCATACGTTAACTGAAAAAAATGCAAATTAGCTACTTCTCAGCAAATCATTTGCATTTTTTAAGAGCGCTAACTATAACTGAAACGTTTGAATTCCTGATTTCTTGGCTCCATTACAAATTCAAGATTCTATAATTTAAAATTTTATTTTCTGCTTACATCAAATATTTTAAATTTTATCATGAAGAATTTCGTATTAATTCGTATCGTAATCGTGTAGAATTTCGAATTTCGTAATGAAGAATCACATAATTTATCATTAAATATTATAAAACTAAGCATTAATAATTATTTTTTTATTCTTTAAAAATACAATTGTTTACTATGAAACATTAGTATATAATTCTTTATGAAAATAATTTAATAATTTGTTTTACGTGAAAGTTTGTTGGGCACATTATTTCCTGTAAATTTGTGAACATTATTTCCTGTAAATTTGTCAGGACCAAGTGTTTTCTATATTAAAAATTATATATTATATTTTCCATAATTATAATATAAGTGCATGAAAACATTCTATTTATTTCACTCTAGTATATATGATTTTATATTTTTATAATTTATTTGCCATTTTTTATATGTTATTAAAAATGTATTATTATTATTATTTATAGAATAAATTTTGTCAGACTTATTAAAAATAAATTTCTTGTCCATTTGTACCTCGCGTAAATTTTAAATTTATTCTGGTCATTAATCTTTAGTTTAATTAATTTTTATATTCATTTATTATATCAGATTTCAATAATAAATGCTGAGAAAAATCGAAAATTTTGGGTCATTCTTGATTTTTTATAACATGTAAAAGAAAATAACATTTTTCGAGGAATAAGTACAGCATCTTAAAGAAAGTGATTGCTTCTTTTGAGATTAAATACATATACTGCATAGGTACAGATAGTGAAATAATAATTTCAAGGTTATTAAATCCATTAATGTAGAACAATTGGTCAATGAATCTATTCTTTCAGTGTACAATCATTACTATTCTCTAAAGCAGTTTTTTGTTTTTTAGTTCTGTTGTTTATTTTAGTCACAAGTAAAATAATTGTCGAATAATTAAACCAATTCTCTAAGCAAATTCTTTATTAGTACAATGAAGATCAATGAAAAATGGCAGTAGAATTCGCATTATTTTGTAACCATGCTTTTAGACATAATAGGTCTACCAGAAATTAGAGACGCTACATAAATTTCAAATACATGGGTTTAGAATAGTTAAAAAAGATATTTGATGTAAGAGTATTTTACATTCTAAACTAAATACTTTATGTAATTCCTTTCCTTTATCTAAAATAAATTTTTAAATAGAAAAGTCGCTGTTCTGTAAGCGTATATATGAAAAATTGCAGGATATTGAATCAAATAAATTGTTGTTCTGATAGTTGCAAATACGGGAAATAGTGTTAAAGTTTCTATAACGAATACACATACCAAAGAAATACACAATTTAAATATTTTTAAAAATCACAATTTTTTTATAAACTGTCTAAAGAATATTTCACCATTCATAGAATTAGGTCAGCAAAATAATCGTTTCACTAAAAATTCAACACAAAGCTATGTCTTTCTAATTAGAAAAATTAACACCAATAAAACATCGCATTTCTCTGTTTTGTTGTGAGCAAGAAAGAACTAACTCCCTAACAACGTCCTCTTTTCAACTTAAATCAATCAAAGCTAGTCTTCGAGAATTGCCTTAGCCAAGGACTTTTATTTTTCTCATATTACACCCCATATCTTGGGTATCAAGATATCTGAGAAGATATTGACCCGTAGAAAGTAGTTGTTCACAGTTATCAAGTTGGCCTTTGATCACTACAGTAAATCGCGTGTCATTAAATGCTGCGTGAGTTGTTAAAGTGGTTTCTTCAACTGGATAATACAAGAGAATTTTATTTGTAAAATATGCTAAAACAAATGGTTTGGATAAGTTGTTTGCTTTTTTTGGTACTGTCGTTGGTAGTGGGTGTATCACGTAAGTATTATTTTGTTTTTATTTTTTAATATACTTTTCAAAACTTATGTAAGGAAACCTTCTATAAGTCAAGTCAACCATTTCATAATATTTACATTGCTTTAATATTTTTGATTTGTTAAAAATGTTCTCTTAAATGTTAAATTAGAATTAAATTTGGGAATAATGGTGGTCATGTAAGAATTCTTATATCGTGTTTTTATGAAATTTTGGTCATTTATTATTACAAAATTACGATCTGAGAATTGCCACGATTCAACTCTAATAATTTCTGGGAAAGCTGATATCGCTGAGTTGTAGAGTTTCATTCGAATCACTAATAGAGATTAAAATAAATGGCACTTCAGATTAATGGTTTACAAGAGCGTGAAACAACCGTTTCTAGAAGCAAGATCGAAGTGTTAATTATTATGTATAAAATGAGTACAACAGTCAATAAATTTTGGACAACAGATTTATGGAAAATGATTCCTGACACAACTCAGGATTATTTTTTCATAAAGACAATTCTCAGAAGCTTTCACAAAAAAAAAAAAAAAAAAAAAAAAAAAACTGTCATGCATATGATAACAACAAATTAAATTTTTTCCCTCTAGTCATTGCGTCATTTCCATTAAGCATCCACAATGATCATTTACTGTACTTGGAATACAAAATTAGGCAATCAGACAGATTCGAAGTATCATTTTCTCTATTTATAGTAAAAAATTTCTCAGGATTTCGAGAGTTCGTGGATCCTACCATTATTGTAGAAATTCCATCTTATATTTGTATTAAGTATAATCCATTAAAATTTTAGAACAATGTTTTCGTGGTTATTAAATAAAGTCATTTGATTTGAAATCTGAGTTACTTTATTAGTATTACAAGCAAATTACTTTTCATTTTTGAAAAATGTTTACAATGGCGCATTTATTTTGCAAAATGTTTAAAACTTTACCCAAAAAATTTGTTCTTTTTTTTAGCAAATGAAGAATAGATATTATTTGAATAGTTCAAAACATTTAAATATTTTTGAAAAAGCAAAATGTGTTTTTTTACTTAGTAAATTTAATTTAAAACACATCTAAGGAATTATCTCTGAACCCTCAATTTTATAATTAATGTATTTAATATTAACGTAATAATTAATTAATTTCTCAATTTTATACTTAATGCAAACTTTTTATACATGTAGTGTTGACAAAAAAACCAAAACACAATATCAATTTTATTATCGTAAAAATTTAAAGATTCCTAATAACATATTTACAAAATATTATTAAAGATGTTTCTGTGAACAAAACGTTCTTTTTTTATCTTGGTGAGATTTCAAAATTAAGAAACTTTGTTTCTTATTTTTGAAATCACTGACTAATTTTTTTGTAAAAATTTCAAAGAGAAATTTTATTGTTCTTTTTTAATATCATTTCTCTCTTAAATGTATCTAGAATATTGCTTATGACAATTTTTTTAACATTATTTTTCTTAAGTGAATACAATGTCGCACTCTTTGAAATATCTTGGATCATTTTTGAAAATCTTGCACTCCTAATTATAATTAATAATCTGGGTGTATAAAGACTATATTGTAACGGCAAATTTGTCGATAAAAATATAAAATGATTTAAATTTAATAATATATTTATTAAACTTAAATCATTTTATATTTTTTAAAAAATTCACATTTTTTAAAAAAATATGCTCAAAAGATTTTTTTTAAAAATTTCATCATAATACAAGTTATTATTAATTTTTTTGGAATAGTGCAACAATTATATACTTATTTATAAGCTTAAAAAATATTAATAGATATAGTATAAATGTTTGTAAAAGCTAATGAACTAATTACGGGAATTCGGCCAGCTTTTTTTGCTCTGGCCGTGTGCTTATTGGAATTGGATAGCATATGCTTTAGTAAATTGATAACTTTATCTAATAGCTTCATCAATTAGCTCACTAGTTATTTGATAATCAATTCGCTAATCTCAAAGGAATTAAGAAATTAAATGATGATGACCAATTTTGAAAAGCGAGGCTCTAACCTAATTGTAGTTAACCTGATTCTTACCAGCTTCTCGCGGGAGTATCAATTTTCATGATGAAAAGTACCAAAGCATGCAAATGTAAGGCATTTCCTACTTTAAAAACTATTTTATAAATTACCATTTTACACTCAAAACTGACATAGAAATTTCTGTTTCGAAATAAAAATATTCTACATTAGTGTAATATATCAGTTTTAAACTATTATTAAAAAGTTATGTTATTAATAGCAATTTAATAAAATTTGTAAAAAAGTGGAAACAGAATATAAAATGTATATCAGAAGTTTTAGATGTTTAGTTTGATCTAGATAAATTAATATTTTCTGTTCAGTTATTAAATCAAATTTAATATTTATTTGAAGAATTTTCTTTCAAATTTTTTCTGTAAGAAGAATACATTGCCTTTTTTAATTTCAAATTTCAAAAGCTTATTATGTCATCAAAAATTTAAATGAATAGGAGACATATTTTGAATCATTATAAATGTTTAATTGAAAAGTAATATTGATTATGAATTTAAAATATGTGATAATTTTAAATTTTGTAAACCCTAGAAAATATCACCAAAAGATTTTTTGAGATGAACAGAAAA
This sequence comes from Latrodectus geometricus, assembly GCA_026290005.1. NCBI lineage: Eukaryota > Metazoa > Arthropoda > Arachnida > Araneae > Theridiidae > Latrodectus > Latrodectus geometricus. The sequence continues at coordinate 8,732 of JAPDSC010021244.1, read as the reverse complement.
AAAAAAATACACATATATATTAAGATTTGCTAGTTTTTTTATTTGCATTTATTTTTGATAATGATTCAAGTTATCAAATGAGTTTTTAGCACACATAAATAGTATTTTTATCCCGAAATTCAATGAATCCATTCCACTTATCACAATTAACGGGTCTTTGGTTTCTTTCTTCAGATAATATCGTGACAGAACATGTCAAGTGTAATAATGCTCTTGGCAAGAGTGAGCTTTTGTGGGTGAACAAAAAAGCATTTGGTATCCAAGGTGACATATGTTGTTCTCATTCTCATAGACTAGAAAGAGATTCAGTTCATTATTTCTATCATCACGAAAAAATTATCTTGACACAATATAATTGATATAGCAATTTATATAGCTCTGCTATTTGGCTCTGTATCTTCTATTTACGCTCAAAAATGGAAAATAATCGCTTTTGTATCTTATAATTTTCATGTTATTTGTAACAAATGGTCTAATAGAAAAACAGTGTGATATTATTTGTTAGCCACACTCAATTAAGTTTTTGAAGCATGCTTATTATTATCGTAATAAGTGTTTTATCCGATGTTTAAAATCATTTTTCTAAAAAGTGTCATTTAAGAAAAATCTCAATTAATTGAAGAAAAAATATTATAAATTTAAAATTTGATAATTAGTTATTAATTTCTAAATAATCTAAAGTTAATCATAAAAATAGATTGTACAATATCCCAAGGAATATTGGTTTATCAAAATTAGTTTAGCTCATTATTCTTTGATATTATATGCATGAATTAGTAACAAAAAACAGAAATAAAAGAAAAATATTTTGCAGTTTTAAATATCAAATATATCGGGGGTAGGTATGATACTGAAATTTTCTAAATCAATGAGTTTTATAAAGAAAAGAACAATCAATCATACCATTAGAGTTCCACAGTAATCCTTTATATCTTACTTTGTTCGAGTTTTAGGTATTAGATTCTATAAAATGTGATACAAAATGTATATATTTATTACGATATGAAACAAAATAAGATGGTTTTGATTTATTGATGGAAATTTGATATTTCAGAAAATTTTTGCTAAAACTCAGTATAAATTGGTAAAAAATATGAAGTAGAGCAAAACTTTTCTTTTACCATTTCCAAATAAAGTCATTCTATTTAAGATTTATTGATTTTGGTTAAGGAATGAAAAAATTCTTTGAATTCTTGATTTTGGCACAAATTATCCGAAAATATAATGATGTTCCTAATAGCATATTTTAGTATACCTTAAACTGATTAGTAAGCTTAAAGCCTAATTCTAACAATCTTAGAATTCATGAAATCTATCAAATAACTTCAATAAATTTAATTTGTAAACTTTGTATTTCTTTTAAATAACTGAGGGCTAAGTAAAGATATTGTTAGATGCATAAAATGGTTCTTAATGTTTTCATAAATAACATTTTAATAGTAAGCAAAAATGCAGAAATTTACATTACATTTACTATATCCACATAAACCAAATTATACATTACAAAAGTAATAAAAGTTTTCATTAATTAATTCTCAAAATCTAATTGCCTATATTTAAATTCTCAAATTATATATAAATTATTTTCCAAGAAGATTGCGGATGTAAAATTCCTAGAAGCATTTTGATGTGAATATAATGAGATGTTTTTAATAAGTACCTCCAACTATCTAAAAACAGAATATTTGAAAACGAGGCAAGAAACATCTCACTTGAATGATATCAATTGAATGGTTAGAATTTTAGAATATAATTTAGAAGACAAGTACATTATAATTAAAAACAGACAATGCGCAAGCCACTGATACTCTCACCATTGGATAAAACATAAACTTTCTGACATGGAAGGTTGGAACACATACAGTGTTACAACCTAAGGACCGATCTCGCTTTTTATTCACGCTTAATGGATGCAATATAAGGAATCGTATTAATTCACTTATTTACAAAATGAGGACCTTGATAACAAGACAAAACTGGTAGTACTGAAATAATTTATAAGCAAATCTACAATAATACTTAGGGACGAAAAGAAATTTAAACTAAAACAACAATTCAGTTATCTGAACTTTACCAAAAAATATTATCAAAAAAGATAAACAAGGAAATGAATAGTTTATTTTTCTACGATTGTAAAACAGGTTAATGGGTGGGTTTGTTGCTCTATGGTAATTTCAAACAAACTGAAACTAATTCAACTGCAACTTAAGATGAAAAGTGAATTCCGTCCCACTAAATCACTTCCGCACTTGAAAAATGTTGATTATAAAACAAAATTTATCAGCAACTGTTTATTGTAAAAGTCATTAAAGGTCACAAATAACTTGAACTGTATTTTCTGCAATAAGTAAGAGAGAACTCCCGTTTTTTCTGCTCCATTAGAGTTGTGCTGTTGTACCAACCAAAACTTTCACCCTTTAAAAATGATTTTAAGCAATGGAGTTCATATTATAAATTGATTGATTTGCAGTACTAATCTGAACTACAAATAAAATAAATGAAATAAGTTTATTTAAAAATTTGTTGAATTAGTAATCAGTGTATGCAATTGAAAGCAGTTATATTTTATGTACAGAGAAATAATTACTTACTTTTTTAACCTCTAAAATGAAGGCTTTAAAATTATTCCATTACCCATTTTTTTAAAAGTTTAAAATCTTTTAATAAAACATTAAATAGATTTTTAAATAAGTAAAATTATCTAGTCACAGAAAAGAAAATTAACTATTTTTCTTTTATACTTGAATAAATATACCACAATATTAAAATAGTTTGCAATTAATAAAAATAACAATGGTGTAATTAAATTGTTCAAAATAATTTAAAATATGATATGTAAATAATAATTTCATAAAACGATTAGTTAAATTTTTAAGGCATTTTGTTTTTAAGTACACTGGCATTCAATAAACAACCTTTTGTTTGTGAATAATTTGCAAGAATAAATGTAGAAATACCAAATTTCGATGACACAAACAAATGCACAAAGCAAGTATGTATTGATTGCACATAGAAGTTTACATACATAAAAAAAACACACATGATTCACAACAAAAAAGTAAACTTGCTGGAAGTCCATTCTTGGAAAAAAAAATAATCACTCTTTTATATGGTAAAATGTCGTAGAATCATATTTAGTAGTACAAATAGGAGTTTTAATGAGGCATAAGTACACCCCTAGCTTGAATTCATTGGCGGTATCGACTTTCCGTGCTCTTTATTAAGTTTTTGGTTTACCGAAATGGAAAACAAAGATCAGACAAACAGAAAACTGGTTTCTTGCTCTTCTACAGATCTTGGAGGAAAACTTAAAGCAGCAACCTGTCCACAAAAATAGTTCCACAGATGTTCCATGAGTTTCAGGTTTGAATCTCACGCTGATCATTCTATTCGCTCCAAACTAAGACTCAACAACTAAAGCTCAATGAGATTGTGTGTTATCAAACATCAAAATGAAATTACTTCCAATTGCACAGGCATATGTTCGAATATATGGGTCAAGGATCTCATTCCAAAATTTCACATTAGTCATAGTTTCTCCCTGGAGCTCATGCAGGCTAATTTCAACCACCAATTGAGATCACTAATCCTTGTTTATAACCAAGGTAACTATATATTTCCACAATGTTGATGGTATCTGATGATTTATTCTCTTCAGACTAGCACACGACTTGAATGGCTATTCCCTGTGAATCATCAGTAAAAAGTACAGGAACCCATCACTATCTGGTTTAAGAAACTTGATCTCCTGCCCAAGATAAGCAGGCCCTTATCTATCGTCCGGTGAGGATTCATTGGTGACATATACAGTTGGTCACCTTTCATAGAGACCTGCATGGTGAAGAGGCTTTCGCATCGTACTAGTAGATTCTTTTCTTTGGTGCTACAGAGTGGTCTGCAACAAGTTGCGATATAGAAATGCTTCGTCTCCTTCGGGTCGAAAGAGCTTTAAAACAGTCTTTTGCAGATGTTGTAACTCATGGTCAGCCTAGAACATGTTTTCTAGACACAGAATCTTCAGTTTGATATTGATTTCAGAAGTAGTCGATCATACCACGGGGCATATTAAGGGGCTTTTCAATCTGTGATATCTCCATTTCCATCAATCTGACCACCCACTGTCTTAACGAATCGGGCAAATATTTTCTCTCAAACATTTTTCTCTCAAACAGATTCTATTGACTATTGTCAAGGAATCTGTTAACAATAGTTAAAAATCATCTAAATTTCACACGCCTGAAGTGTACATATTTTCGTCTTACTTATATATAACTGTTTTTCTTCTATATAAAAAATAAGTGTTAGCTGGAGTTTTTATCTACATTTACATAAGTTTGTTTTTATTTATATGATCTACAAATTATTAATTGCTAGTGTTATTTCTTATGCAGAGTTTCGAAAAACATGTTGTTCCTTAACTTTAACATACTTAGTTTAAATATACATAATCGGTATGGTACTAGAACTGGACAAGTGGTTTTTCTGAGACATTACAAGACCCCACAGACTCTTGTCAACGAATCTGCTAATAAAAATTGAAAATAAGCAAAACTCACAAGTATAGTTATAAAAGCCGAAGTTTGCATATTTTTCTCTTATTCATATATATCTGTTCTTTTCTATCAAAAAAGTTATTGCTAGCGTTTTTGAATGAATTTACATAAGTTCATTTTGATCATTTATGTAAACTATAAATTTTATTGTTAGCGTCATTTCTTTATGATGAGCTTCAAAAAACATATTGTTACTTAACTTTTGGAGGACATTGTATTTAATCTACATTTCGAAGTACACTCGGTAAAATTGATGTAGTCTGATTTTGGAGATTTTATCAACAAATATTTTAGAAAAATTGTTCTTTTTCTTTGGTAAAAAAAGATGAATATTAATCATTTAAAAATTATCACATGAAATATGAAATCTGGGATAGTGACTCATATGATTTTTTCAACTTCAAAAGCTGTAAAGAATCTTGGATTTTCAGACATTGATTGGTCAAAAAAGTGTCATTAAAGCCTCCATACGCATAACGATATTTCTACTGAAGAGAACGATAGTCTTTAGATAAATAAAGTAATTTCGACTAATTTGATTCATAAGCGGCATAAAATTCCATACAACATCCTGTAATTTAACCCTGCACAATGAAAAAAATTGCAATTCACACACGCTGCAGTACGAAATGAATATTTTTTATTAAACTAGGAGAGGCGTCTTTCTGTGGGAAAAGTAGCGAGTTCGATATCCGATCTAGCCGAACTGTCCTGATCAGTCATGGTTGATAAAAATTCTGTTATCTTCAATATACTTTCACCAGTAGGAGATGGAAAAAACATTTCTAACTCAAATATAAACCTCGTCACTTGACCATAATGTCTAAATTATGAAACCATTGAGTATTTTAGCATCTTTGTTCTTTAATATATTAAAATACTTTTCATTATTGAATTTTATTACTAACACGAGATGAAATTAATTTCTATTGTCACATTTTTAAATTCTTTATAAAATTTTTTTAAAAATATTTATAGCCAATAATCATTTTAAGCAATTTAAAATAAAAGCTATGCATTTTTACATTATATATATATATATATATATATATATATATATATACATAACAATGTTTTTTTTAATATAAGTGTTCCAACCTTAAATTGGAACTCAATTATTTTTGGGTTAATGATTTTCTTATTATTTAATAATCGAGAAAGACATTTAATAGTCACTTTTCGCTTTGAATTTGTTTTTTGCGTTAGAATAGAAAGGTGGTAGTGAAAAAAACTCAAACCATTTCATTAATTGTCTTTTTTAAGAAGATTTTATCTTTGATAAAGGGATTATTTTAAACTTGTAATCTTGAAGCTATTTTAAACATATTTGAAAGCACAAATATCTTATAACTTTGTATATTCTATTTAAAATTCTATGGGGATTCATAAAAAACATTTTATTTTTTACAATATCACCATATTTTTATTCAAAATGAATGGGAAAACAAAAAAATTCTGTTATAAAAAGGTTTCCTCCAAAGCACTCTAAAGAAGATAGTAAAAAAAATTAAATACGCGGAAAAATTTACTCTGAAATTGTTTTAATTCCCTTAAAAAACTTTCTGAAACTTTTTTTTATCTTTTGAATATAATAGATTTTGTTGGCATTCTGCCCGTATTTTCTACTTTAATTATTTTTACTTTATATTTGTTTTAATTATTACTCATTTGTTCATTATAAACACTCTTAAAAATTAAATTTTTGCCTTCAAACTCTTTTCATTAAATAAGAAATAGTGTCAAAGTTTTAAAGCAAATTTATTAGTAAATTTTTAGTGTTTTGTTAACTTCAAAAGTTTTATTACTTTAAAGTTCTGAATTTTTTATATTTTACTTTCAAATCATATCAAGTTGTTTCACCCCTTGGGAAAATATATTAAATAAACATTCTCAATTTCATTGAAAAATACTTTCCTTATATCATTTTTCAAATATTCATAATTGAAAATAATTTCTTATTATGCAAATATATTTGTTTTTTTTATATAATTCCATAGAGAAGTGAATGAATGGAACGATTTTGAAACCAAAGTAAGGAAATACAATAAATTAAATAATTATAATAAATTTTTGATAATAAAACTTACCATTTGAACAGAATCTAGAAGTATTCAAATATTTTGTCTTTCACGTCTTCAGGGGATAATGATCAGACAGCTAATTTTTTTTTCGAAATATAAATTTCGCTTAATAGCATCTAATTTATCACCTTGTGTTTCCCTTAGGTGTCATAAATAGAGTAATTTAAGACAGTTACAGATAATTTACAGTGACTATTACAGTGACAGTTACAGTGACTATTTCAACAGCGTTTTTAGAAATTTTAATTTTTAATAACTGAAATAAATGTAATCATATATCAAATGTCTATTTTATGAGTTTCGTATAATTGATTTCAGGTTTTTTACTTTTTTACTAGTTTTTGAACTTATTCAACAATCGATACATTGTGCTATAAAAAGCATACTTACGTAAAACTGAATGTTGCATCGTATTCAAATTTCTATGATATTTATGAATTGCAGCTGTTATTTTTTAGTAACATATTTAAATTTTTCCTTTGAAATTTCAGATTTAGAATGAATTCCTCTATAATATGATTATAACATTTTATTTCATAAAAATATGGAATACTTTAAATTTTATTTTCTTTCTTCAAATTAGATGAACATTTTATAAAATTTACATTTAATTTTACTAGCAATTGCTAACTAACTAACTTCTTAACTTAATTGTTAGTAAGTTACCTTAAAAAATGTAACTAATAAAAATTAGTAAAAAAAGAAAAAGTAGCATCTTAAACTTTGCTCAACAACTAGAAATGAAGTCTTCAAATAAATTCGCATGACAGTTGAGAATTTTATAATTCTTCGTTGAAAAAGTCATATTAAAATTTGTTAATTTTTTTATCCGGTAATATGCTAAAACAGTTTTTACAGCCATTCTGAAATTTCATATATCATAAAATAATATGTTGATACAAGAAGGAAAGGGAGATATAGGGAGTAAAAATATGAGACTAAATTTATCTCACACAATAAACTGAAAAATTTACATAATATATAATAACATAATTTGAAAACTCATATTTCCTCACATTAAATAAAATTATAGGCTTTGCATTTTATATAAAAGAACCCATAAATAGAGATACAAAAATTTTTTATTAACAGAAATAATTACTAGTAGTAAAAATAATAAACTTTCCAAATGTGAAATGACGAAAAACATTTTTAATTTTATATTACTTTTATATAAGCAAATATTTAGTTTTATATAAGCAAATATTATAAAATTTTAACTAAACAAATATTTAGTTTTATTTTAACAAGAACTTTGGCTAATGTTACCTTTAATGGAGTGACCATATAAAGGTAAGATTAGTGTGCTTCTTTCTCCATTTGCGTGTGATTTGAAAAGATTTCCGAAATATGTAATGTGTAATCAACTTCTATTAAAAAATATCTTCAAATGCTTGTGTAAACTGAAATTTTAATATAACTAATATCAAATTGGATATTGAAACAAAAACTGAACTAATGCTATCTTTGATTAATTTATAAAATCTATTTGCTTAAATATTATAATTATATGATTAAATATGAAATGAAATTGTTAAATATCATCAGTGATTGTATAAATATCAACAATAATTAAAATATCATTCTCACAATGTTGTTTTTATATTTATTATGCTTGTTAATGGGAACTAAAGTATAGTTTAAAACAAGCTACTAAAATCAAAGTAATAAGAAGAGCACTGAAATCACGAACAGACATAAAAATTTTCTTAAATAAAATCATTTGATGCTAATAATCCATATAGTTTAAAATTTTATAATATTGCTTAACTTATGGTATCATGGATTTTCAAAATATTTATCTATTCTTAACAATGTAAACATATTTCAATAGTATCAAACATCCTTGGTAGTCCATGGTAGTTATCAATATTTAAGACTTAAAAAAATAATTTAATAAACATGTGCTTAATAAACAAAGCAATTTTAGCACTACCTTGAGACAAAAGTCTTGTTAATGTATTTTAATTAAATATTATTTTAACTGATGAAATTAGTTAATAAATTTATGTTTTCATTTTATAGAAATTTCCAATAATGATGTGAAGACTGACACTGATGACAAATACACACTCTATCCAGCTTGCATGACCTTGTT
>JAPDSC010021242.1:0-16282 GCA_026290005.1 Latrodectus geometricus | reverse complement strand
TGCCGGGGCGGAGAAATGGAAGCCCTTGCCCGTCGACAGCTTGTCATTTTTAAAAGAGGGGGTGGCAGGGAAAAGGGTTTTATCTCGATAAAGGGGTAAATGGTTTTCATACCCGTCGCCTCGGGAGGTTCTTGGGATATATCCAGGCAGCCCTATTATTATTACGCCGGTCGGCTGGGGCTGCGATTTGCTGGTGATGGGGCAGGGGTGATGGAAGAATATATATTTGGAATAAAGTGACCGATGAGGAACGACAGGCTTGTTACCCGTCACTCAATCTCGGCTGCGGTGTTATTTATGTATGTCAGGGAACGATGGGGGTAAAAGAGGAGAGAGTTTTGTTCTGCATCATAAGGTAGTGGGGGTTGTTTGAGCTCGTTGAAAACGATTTCATTGCAGCGGTGAGGGTGGGGTGATATATACACGTCTAGTCACTTGGCGGAAAGGATTGAAAAGGTTGGAGAACGAGGAGTGAAGCAGGCAGTTAAAAGTTATCACGAAAAGAAAAGGAAATGTTAATATTTTATTATTCATAAACGAAAATTTCTCGTTTCCTTGAAATAAAAGCCTTTTGACAAATTAGCGCAAACTACTGAGAGATTTCGTGTCGGTAACAAAGAGCTTTTATTACAGCGTGGATAGATTTTAAGGTAGGATAGTTAATTCTCAATCTGATTTTAATGTATTCTGGAACGATTAAATTAGGAGTATAATTAAATCAAAAGAGAATTCTAGTGAAGTAGATAAGCTTTTAAATATGCTTTCGAGGAGATTCCCAAAACCTTAAAAATTAAGCATCAAATTAAAACTTTTATCGAATATTCAAATAGAAAATAGTGTCACTCTGGTTGGTTTAATTACATCAGCTTAAGTGAATTCAATAGTAAACGTTATATGTTTATGATGAATTAATTTTTTTAAAATTATTTGTAGCATATTCAGTTATTTTATATGCGTTAGTTTTCAACATTTTTTCCAAATTGTTAGCAAAATTAAAATTAGTAAGAACGTAAGAATTCTCAAATATTTTTGCATATTGGAATTAACTCGGCTACCTGAATTAAATTTTTTCTGAAAATGTCATAATTCGGAAATTTGATTTATAGCAAATTGAACACTGTTTTAATTAATTTAATGTAATAATGGGATTTTTAAATAAGATAAAATTGTATTATTTTCAGAATGGTTAATTATATCTCAGGAGGAATTGAATTGCTGGTATCTATACGCGAGCGTATATGAAGGATCTAAAACACATTTTTATGTGTAAAGGTGTAAAAAATGAGATCATATACTCAACTATCAAATAATGCATAGCATAACAAATAATAAACATCAACATATCCTAAGAAGTCCAAATATTCGCCATATCCAATCGTGACTTTCTGACGTAGGAATCTACTTTAAACTCAATATTTTTAAGGAATAACCCATGTATAAAAAGTGTACATACGTCAATAAAAATATAATAAAATTTAAAACCTTATTAGGAGAAAAATCAAAAGTCAATCCCACATAAAAACAATGTTTATATTGTATGTGGAGAGTTAAATATAGAGTTTATTGCACAAAAAAAAAATTCATTGTAGTGAAATAACAAAACTAACATACGTTCTAAACATAACAAAACAGCCATATATAATTCATACGATTTGATTGAAAAGATAATTTCCATAGGCTACACGTTTATGCTAGTTCATTACACATTTATTTTATTTAAACTGAATATTCTTCAACAATTCTGAATTTTGAATAGTGTGGTAAAATCATTGTTTTCAGAGCGGGATGTTCCGGATTCAATACCAGCCACTGCTAAACAGGAGATAGATGCTACATTTCTGCATTTGTTTTATCAGTCCTCGGTAGTTTCACAAGTTTCTGTTTTGTGACATGCGAATAAAATACATTCCTTATGAAAAGTTTTGACGGTAAGAAATACGTGGTAGATGTACGAATTGTCTTCGGCTGTTAAGCTATTATCCAATACAGCGTCACATTATTAATATGTTTAACTATTTTAAAGCAAAATAATGAATAATGTTTTAAAGCGCTAAATACTTAACATTTTAAAAGCTTTATTAATAACAGAACGATAATTTCTTAAGGAAATGAGACATTTTTTGTTACATTTTCAAAAAATAAACACAGACCATTTTCTTGAATTTTCATACACTAAAATTTTGCTAGGAGTATGCAATATGCATGAAAAAATATATCTAGAGTACTGACATATATTAAAAGGAATTATAAGAAAACTTTAGTAACAAAAATAACTGCAAACTTAAAAAAATTTGGAAAATTATCCAGATCAAGAAAAATTACAAAAAATGCTCAAAATTATGGATTTGTGGAAATTTTATGTGACTATAAAATAGTATTATAAGTAATTACCGTTGTCTTTTACAAAAATTAAGTAATTAATATTCTAAAGAAAGTGTCCTTAAATGAATGCTTCAATTTAGAAAAATGAATGAAAAATATCTAATAAAATAATGATGCATAAATTTAGCTATAAAAAAAATTTTATATGAGATTTTTTCTTTTAATATACAGAAGATGCTCGTTTTTTCGAACTCGTAGGAACCGGTAAACTAGTTTTTAAAATGTTAGACCACAAAACTTTTTTTTTTATCAAATTGCCTTTACATTGTATATAAAATACTATTAGCAAAAGTTTCGCATACACTATATAAAAAATAAAATTAATAAAAACAACTCTTCAATTTCATTTTATCAATGAAAATTAGCATAGTTCAAAACTATTTAAATTTTTTTTTGATTTAGTATAATATTTCTTTTTATTCTCAAAAAGAACCTAAATCTTATTAGTTGTTTATCAGTTTATTTTGCAGAAATTATACCCGAATCCTCATTTTAAGTCTTAAAGCAAAATTTTGGGTGGTAATGGGTTTCGAAGTTCATGAATGAATAATTTAAGAAGTTCATGAAAGATTCAAGTCACGAGAAAAATTTTCTTGACTTTCTTCAATAAAGACTTCATGGTCAAAATGACCTAGATAATATTTCTTCTGCAATATCATTCCAGGCATCGATGGACAAATACATTGCGCTTAGAATGGCAATTTCATAAGGGGATCCAAGGCCATGATCAACTCTTAGTAAAAGTATTTTATTTAGTATTTAAACTTAAAGGTATTGATTTATTCTAACGAATGATTTCACCATTAGCAGTTCAGTTATCTACTATAAAAGATTATACGATTTTTCCCTTAAAACATCAATCCACGTTCTTCAACTGCAAAAAGTTAAAAAAAACTAATGAAAGACATTAAAATTTTAGTTTGCACACAGAAATTAAAATTATTATTGCGTCTATAGGATCATATTAGGAACCAGTCAGTAATTAGTAAAATTGTGAATATTTTAAATATAAGAGGTTTGTACAAAGGAAATCTACTATAATTTAATATAAAACAATAAGTTTACAAAATTTTCGCTTTTCATAGGAAACGTTCAGAGAATGTTATGAATTAGATCATAAATTATTTACTATTATATAGAAAAAATTAAAATCATCAAGTAAAAAATATTCATATTTGAATTTTCATTTTTTGAAATTTAGAATTAAAATTTTGGTAAAATGAATTTTAATTCATATTATAAAATTTTGCGATGCTTAAATAAAATACATTATTAATTAGAAATGCTTAGAGGTTTTATTTAATTCAAATGCTTGAGCAATTAACTATAACATCATTAGGTCACACCATTTAGCTAGAGTGCGGTATAAATAATAGCATCTTGAATAGAGTAGTAATCAATGGATATGCCATCGTAATCTCGGGCAGGCGTCCTCATAATTTTAAAACGAAAACCACAGATTCCTCAACTTAGTCTTCCATATTAACAGAATTATTATTATCTCACTTCGAAGACTTAGCAAACATGACCCAATAGCTATTATCGAACATGACGGACATTCGGTTGGGAAGGTAAGAATCTCCTTACTTTCAGGTTGCAAAGAATGTTACTTTTCTCAACCAAACCATTATAGGTAGGGAATGGATTGTTATAAATAGCGATTTACAATGAATTTTCTAGTGTTTTAGTGGCTTTATACAGTTCATTTATTCACAAATGCAGAGTTCTTAAAAAAGAATCAATTGAATTGTTTCCCTAAAGGTTTTACATTTCTTACGTTGGCAGGAAAATTCACAGAAAATAAAGCAATCAATAACAATAACATGCTTATCATATAGAATTAAAATCTTATTTGATTCAATAGACACATATATGTATAAATAAGTTAAATGAAAAATTAACTTAAAAGATGAAATAGAAATTCAGAAACAGTATATTGCACAAATCAGTAGGCTTTTCACATTGATTATTTTCTAATTTAAGCATTTTCAGGATTTCTAAACTTAAAAAAAAACAAAAAAAAAAAAAAAAAAAAAAAAGTGGTTTGCAATTAAATTGGGGTGGAACTTTGAAATATTTTCTATCCAATTGACTTTGAGATTCACGATGACCTTAAGACCATTTTAATCAGTTTTTGAAATTGGTTATTTGGCGACATCAAAAAGTTTGAATTTAAAATGAATGTATTAATAAATATATTAATGGTACCCTGGCAATTTCTCAGTAAAAAAACACATTTTCATAATGTTCACAATTAGAGTAACAAATTAGTACAAGCCTTATTTAAAACTCATAATTCTAGACTAAAGGTATTTTCTTAATTCTAGATTGATTGCATTTAGAAGCAGAGGATCACATTTGTGGGTAATAGTGCAAGTTGTTTGTTCACATCTTATTAAAATAATTTATGCTTTCTCTAAGGTTTAAACAGTTATGTAACTTACTAAAATTATACCTCGAAATATAATTCATGAAGATTAAATATTCTTGTCATCTTTGAAGACGATTTTTCTCTTTTTTTAAAACACACAAACAAATCCTATTTATATATGCAATTTCGGGCTAATCAGAATTTAATTTTTCTACATTTGATTTTTATAGCATGACATACTTAACACTTAAGCAATAACTTAACAATAAACTAAAAAATACTAAGAAATTATATATCCAAATAATTATTTCATTTTAGGAAAAAAACATTTATGTATGTAATGGTAATAACCTTCTATTCAAAACTTTTAAGTTGGTTGTCATATTTAATAACACAACACATATTTTATGACCAGGTATATGGTTTGTTGGTATATCATCAATGATATTCTTTTGCACAAAAAGGCTAATTAGACAGGGACCATTTGTTTAAAGTGGACTCCAAATTACTACAAACATCAAAACTCATGAACTGTTGAATCGAAGGCAAGAGCACTAACTATTCGACTAGCAGCTCGGCAACCAGGTATATGATATGTATCCTTATTTTAATTATTCAGTATACTTATGCATTATATATGAATTTTCAAAGAGCACATTTAATTAATTTATTTATATATACACTTAAATTAAACATCGCCTCATATCGACTATTCTGAAATCTATCAGAGACTTAGTATGTTAATGATAATTTTATGGTAAAATTTTTTTATAACTTTATTTGTAATTCATGTTGAAAAACACAAGTAAATAAAGATTATTCAATTGAGTCAGTTAATATAAACAAAGCATGTTTCAGAACACATTTTAAATTTTTTTCAATGGATTATATAAGGATGGATTTTTTTATTACTGTTCAGGGATTCCTTTTCTACTCCTATAAAAAAAGAAACAGCATTTGACAATATATATATATATATATATATATATATATATATATATATATATTGTAAATAAATAATTTTTTGGACATTAAAGAGACTGTTTTTGAAATGCCCATATTATCTTTCAGGGTCATTTTAAATATACTGCTCATCTTCTTCACTTGCATGGTTATTTTAATGAAAGAATTTTTGATAATATATATATATATATATATATATATATATATATTACAAATTAGAACTGTGAAGGTTTAAATTTTTTATTGATATGCAAAAAGTCAAAACTATTTTACTGCAGAACTGAATTTTTTTAAAAAAAAATTTTAGGGAAAAATTAGAATACAAAGCCTTTTCCCTATAAAGTTACTTGAGAGCTCGCCTGAAGTCACCGAAGTTTAAATCAATTGACAGTCAAAGTAACTGGAGTTTTTTCATATAAATAAATAAAAGCAAATTTGCAAAATTGATATTATTTTCTAACCAAAAAAAAAAAAAAAATTTCCAAAGAAAAAATCATAAACTTAAAGGAGAGTTACAATTTTCTAAAAGTCAACCTAAAATTTCAGGAGTTTCCTAGGATTTCGGATTTCTCTCTCTCTCTCTCTCTCTTTTTTTTCCTTTCCTTAAAAAAAATGTATCGTTATCAAAATAATTTCATCAGGAACTGTACAAGTCCTTATATCCAAATTTTTAAAGTATAAAAAAGAAAGATATTGTTCTGTATTAAAAAATTTATTACAGTTTTAACTAACTTTCACATTTTATTTTTGGAACATTAATCGTATCACTGTGTTCTGATTTCACTTCAGTTTCAGGAATATCACTACCTACATTTTCTTCTTTTTCAGAGTTAATTTCCCCACCAGATGTTGAATTTTCAGTTTTTTTATCAGCTAATTTTGGCGGTAGCATTGTCGGCGGTCCGTTATCTCGTACGTCATAACTATGATGAGGTAAAGTTTCAAGCCATTGCAACATACTTAAAAAACAAGTTAAGAAAACATATACACATACAAATAAATAATGGTGGAAAAATATTTAGATATAACATGATATACAGGGTGAGGGGAAAAGTAATCAATAAGAGAACTTTATAATGAATGTTATTTTTTAAAGAACTTATAATCATAATTAGCTTTTCAAATATTATAGTATGTGGGGCATTTGGGCATACATATTAGCTTAACATTTTCTAATAGAAAGTTTATAAAATGTACATAACAGATTGTTAATTTAGAAACTTCATTAACAAAATAGGTATTTAACGACATAATATAGAATTAAAATAGCTGTCTTCATAAGAAAACTATTTTAAGAAAGTGAAAATTTTTTTAGTAACTTAGAATTATAATTTTTAATTAAATGAATATGAAATAAACTCTATTGTGTTAAATAAATTAATAAACATGAAAAAGACAAATTTAACATTTAAAATACCCATTGATTAACTTTTATCAAAAAAAAAAAAAAAAAACTTTGATGATAAATTAATTATTAATAGAACTTAATATAATAGCATACATAAGTTGTATTATAGCATATATAAGTAGCAAGCAGACCCATAAACATATATATCAGGGGTGGCCAAGACATCGACCGTGGTCGACTGGTAGACTGCGAAGATATTTTAGGTAGTCCACTCGATTATTCCGATAATGACCTCGGATATTAAAAATTAAATTTATGACTTATGACATCGTATCAATGAATTATTTAAAATAAAAATTTACTACAGTGCGATATATTTCTTCAAACGATATATTTCTTAAATCCAGAGCATATTTAGCGATACTGATCTTTGGAAATAAATTTCTGAGGAAACGTTTCCGAATATTTACTAATTGTTTTTGTATTTAAAATCATACTTTGGATCGAGGTATCTTTGCAAATCTGCTTTTTCAACCATCAACAAAAAACAAACATTGGTTGCATTTAACAGGTGAACATTTAATTTCGTGTTTATGCATTGCAATAAGCTTGTACCAGCCATAATATGATAAATTTTTCATAGACATAGAGTAACAAATTTCAACTAAACGAAGTGAATAGAATGGTCAGTTTTTGAAATATAAATACTTTAATTATTTTTGTCAGGAAAATTTTATGTTGCGAAAAATAATATTAAGTTTTTAGAAAAATTACATAATTTACCATATTTTCTTAAATAAATACGTACGTTAATTTAGCTTTGAAATTGGTAGACCGCATTCGATTTTTTAAATGTGGAGTAGACACCGGATACCAAAAGTTTGGCCACCCCTGATATATATCATGTAACTAAATTATGTAAAATTAAAAAAAACTATAAGTATAAAGTTTTAGTCTCATAATATACTAAAAGTAATTTTTATAAAAGTTATTATTAAAATTTTTTTTGCAAATAATTAATAAAAAATTGCTTTATAATAATGAAAAAAATTCCATTAACAATAAATGAATGTAATAATAAACTAATAAATAAGAATATTAAATAAACTCATAAATAAGTTTCATTTAATAATTAATTTTATTAAATGAAATTAACATCTTGAATGATTTTATTAAGGAAAATTACCTTATTATAAAATATTTTTACTATAAAACCCAAATTTTGAAAATGAAAAAAAATATGGAATAACTGAATTAAAAATCAAACTTCTTACTTAACAAATATTGATACAGACAAAAAGATTTACACTTAAAAATATAAATCATGGTAAATTATTTTTGAACTTTAAATAACTTTAGCAAACAATGGTTTCAGCAAATTAAGCAAGGAATAAAAGAGTAAATGTCTGTAGTGGTGCCATCTATACAGTCTTAACAGAGCTAAATATATTAATGCAATAGATTAGTGTTTCCCAAAGTGGGGCTCACGCCCACAGGGGGGCAAAATTTGATTTGTTAAGGGGGCAATTCGAAAATGGAGACTCAACATGATATACGTTGAAAAATATGTTATTTTAATGTGGTGGAGTGGTAAATGAATTATATACATTTAAATAACTGTGTAGTTTTTAGTATATGTTTACTCTATATCACATTAAATAAATTTAACAAATACATTTAGTTTTTAATTGATGTTATATATATTTCTTTCAGCCCATATTAAAATAAGTGTTCCAAGCAAGAAAAAGGTTCGTCAATATTTGAGTATTTGGAGAAATATTTAAAATTTGGGCTCATACCTGCTTTCTATGATGAGCAGTTTCCTCTTTCTCTTTTATGCTTGACAGATGAATCAATGAAACGAGTTCGTCTCAAGTAGCATTTGAAGGTGAAACAATGCTTATATTAATTAAATTTAAATTACTTTCAAACTTTAAAGAAAAATTGTGAAAAAAGGACAACAGTAAAGTCTATTATATGTACTGCTCATGCTTCAACTCATAATCATATTCTTTAGGCAAGTTATCAAATTTCTTTATTCATTGCTAAATCTAGGAAAAAAATATAACTATAGTAGAGAATTTATAAATGAAATCATCAATTCATATATTTCTTAAAACGCTTCTTGAAAAAGATGTAAAAGCTATGTCATTTAGTAACAATACTGTTAGCGGAAGAATAGACGAAATGAGTGAAGATATTGAAAACCAACTTGTTGAAAAGCTGAAAACAAGAAAATTCTCAGAGCAAATGGAGGAATCAATTTTGATAGACAGCGAGGCAGTATTGATAACTTACGTCAGATATATTGACAAAGAGCATTTTGCTGAAGAAATGTTCTGTAAAAAATTAGAAAGCACCACTACCTTCAAAGATATATATAATAAGCTAAAAAACTACTTAGATGTCACTAATAAACCAATGAAAAACATAACATCTTGTGTTGCAGATGATGTTCCTAATATGAAGGGCAAGAAAAATGGTTTCTTAAAATTGATGTAAGACGAGAATCCAGAAATGATTCTTGTGCATTGTATTATTCATAGGAAAAACTTGGTAACTAAAAACATCTCGCCTGTTCAAAATGAAATACTGTATTCAGTAATAAAGCGTATCGATGCTATTAAATCTAATGCCAGATATGAAGGATCTCTTCAAGCTATTTTGGGAAGAACAAAATGCAGACCATACAAGACTTTTACCTCACAACTGAAGTAAGATGGCTCTCTAAAGGGAGCTGCTTGTAAAGATTTATGGAACTGTTTGATACTCTTAGTGATATTTTAAGCAACAAATATGAAATGAAGTATCTGTTAACCGCCGATGGTAAAATATTTGTGAGTTATTTAGCCAATAACTTTGAAAAACTAAATGTATTAAATAAATAACTTTTAAGAACAAATAAAACTCTTGTTTATGCAAAAGCGAAGATATTTGGTTCCATTACTCATATTTAGTTACGTTAGAAATATGTTAACAACAAAAACTTTGAACAGTTTCATTGGCACCAAAAATGTGAAGTAAATGGTACTGCTTTACTTGTTATTGTATCAAATTGGAACCTAACATAAGATCTCTGTGTCGTAGTGCTAACGACATAAAAGGAGCCGCAGAAAAAACACATGTTTTACTGTACAATGAATTCAGTAACAATTCCTCTCAGCAGTAGTTTTTAAAATATAAAAGAAAGGAAACATAAAAATTGTAATATAAAGAGACGAGTGTAATAAAGAAATAAAACTAAACATTTCAAAGTGGCACCCGAAAACTGCACTTAGTTTATAGTTAGTTTTCCATCCCAAGGTCCATTTCCCCTTGGGATGCATGGGTGGTCCATATGAAATAAAAATATTCTCCTTTTTGTTTGTGTGTGGCCAATCAAGGGTTTTGGAGGGGAGATTTCTGACCATTCCCTGAAAGACTAAAAATTACGTATTCATTTTATGATAATAAAATAACCAATTGAAGAAATGGGAGGAGAGATGAAGATAATATAAAAGTTAAGGAGTTGAAGATGGAGTTTTCAGAATTCAGAGAGATATGAAATGAATGAAAAAGACAAATCCTCTAAGCTTCCGAGATAGATATAAATTGAAAGCCTCCGACGAGATATTAGGAAGAGAAGCCTAACCTTAAGATGAGGTATAGGAGAAATAAAAAAGTCTTGGATGAGATATTGAGAACTACAAAAGTCCGCAGATAATAGAGAGAAAGGTACGGAGCGGTGAAGCACAGACCTGACCAAAACGAGTTACATGGAGCTGATAAGTTCACGGGTAATATTGGAGCAATGCGATGATGGAAGGAGAGCCTAAAGAAAGGGAAGCAACTGTACTAACTTACCATAGGAAATGCACTATAAAGGGGGTGAGTCTTTTTAATCTCTTCCTCAGGACCCTGGCCACACAATGTTTTATAAATATGTTTTGATTAAATTTATATGTTGTTAAACTAATTAACCAAGAATGTCAAATATAAATATTTAAATGTTAATAGTACAATAAAATTATTATTATTATTTAAATTGTGTCATTCTCATGTGTTCTCATTAAGTCTCCACTAATTTCTAAGAACCTGAGTTAGCTCGGTGTTTCTCACATATATACCGAGTTTAACCACCACACTCTGTGCTGCTAGTAATAAGCACAAGGATTAAAAATTTAAATTATTATAGAAAAATTTGTATTAAAATTATTTCGAATTTAATTTTAGTTTTTCATTACATTTTGCAAATTTACTTACTGTGTTCCATTATTGATTTCCTAAAGATTCCTTTCTAAAACTTATCATTTAAGTTTCTTAGGAGAAAAATTCAGTTTTTTAATATTAAAAATTATGTATATGCTACATAGGGGGTATAGGAATTTTAGAAAGGCTTAGGTGGGGCATGGCACAAAAAAAGGTTGGGCAACACTACAATAGATGAACTTGTCTGGACTGGTAAACTGTTATTAAAATCAAAAGTTCATAAAGTAAAAAAATAAGTGATAGATGCTAAAATTATTTTGTTATACAAAATTGTTCTTTCTTTTAAATAAAGTAATATCACAAATATTATTTAATATGTTCAATATAAGAAATACATGCAAAATAAAATTCTAACTTAATGTTGAAGAAAAAACTCAAACAAAATAATAATTTATTATTTTCTACTTTTAAACTACTTTTAGAAACACACTTTTTCCCTTTTTTGAATGTGGAAAACATTTAATTGTTGATTTTTCAGCAAAATGTATCTTAATTTTGTTAGCCATTCATCTTTTTGTATTGTATACAGTTATAACAATACACATTTTATTTGTCTAATACTCAAAAATTGTTTCTCATTCACATTAGCAATGTTCTCAATCATTTAATCATCTGATACTATCTAGTGTCTCTAAGTTCAAATGCAAAAAATCTTAAAATGAAATTTCAAGCAGCATGGATTCATTTTCAAAGTTCATTGAGTAATTCCTTTTCATTAATGCCATCAAGTAATAGTCTTTGCTTTCTACAGTTGGAGCGATTTCTTTATTAAATTCTACATGTCAAAATGACTTAGATATCATTTCTTCTGCAACATAGATTAACAAGTGCTTTACACCTGAAATATCAATTGTATATGCTAATTCCAAGCCATGTGTATGTGATTTCCCCTTTCGTAAATACCTCACAATATTTGCACATGAAGTTATTGATAACAATCCATGGATAGGCTGCATGATGGGAGTTAGATAAAGCGGGAAAAATTACATTGAATTGCTTAAAAGACATTAGAGATTCCTTTATCAGCAGTGCAGTTAGTTACCCCTTAATTTGAAGGATTTACACTTTTCCAACAAAAATAAGTACCCAAGTTTTTCAACCATAAAATAAAAATATTTAAAGAAAAATAAAAAAGAGTCTGTTAAAGATTTTACAAAATCTTTAACAAACTCATTTTTAGTAGTTGGTAATTAAAATTATAATTGTATCTAGGACCCTGCAAGGGACCAGTTACTAGTTTGTAAAATTGTGAATGTTCATAAATTAGAGATTTGAAAAAGTGAGTATCTATGGTAGTTAAAAATAATATTAAACAAGAGTAAAAAAATATTCGTTTGTTCACCAATGCTTTAAAATTGAGAATTATTAGTTAAATAAATGTGATTCTACTTTAATCATAATATTACATGCATAAAATTAAAAATTAATCCTAATTTCTTTTAAAAATGTAATTCAAAATGTTTATTAATGTAAGCCCAATTAAACATCTGAATTGAAACTGAAAGAGAGTAAAATTATAAAAATATTCCTTGATTTGAGAAATAACTTTTTCCTGTCACATATGGTTACTCAATATTTGCAAAATTACAAAACTAGAGTACAGAAAAATGTTATTGAAAACTATTTTTCAAAAATTTTATAATTAAATTTTTAGGTAAGCAATTTTAAATTGTTTAGCATTATTGTCGTTTTTTTTTTTTTTTTTTTTTTTGTAAAAATGTTAAATTTGAATAATTGATGGATAAAATGTTGACATTAATGTGCAAGCATTTATGTAGATACTGATAATGAATAAATTATATTAGATTTGTTGTTATTGTTACTTATCTCTGATAACAATTAAGTAAAAAGTAACTTGCCTTAAGCTAAATTTTCTCCCAAAGAAAGTCCAAAGAACTTAAAATATGATTAGCTGAAGCCTGATGTTAAGGCACTTTGGGCAAAGAAGATAGAATTTTATGTCCTGGAAATAAGTAAGATACTTTAAGTGGCCAAAGACATATATTAGTTTTTCAGTTGCATGGAAGAACCAACAACTGTTCCAGCTTACTAATCAATAGTGAATCGTCTGGTTTACTATCAATCCTGAATTCCAATTCCTCTTGTTTATATATCTCGTCTGAAGGAAAAAAATTCGGATTTAAAAGCAAGAAAGATTGTATTAGTTTTTGAAATGATTTTGAATAAAGGATACGATTTTTCTTCTCTTTCAGTTTTGGCAATATTAGCACAAATTTTTTCTCGTTTAAACTCTTCTACAATGGCCTGAAAAATGAATAGTTATTCATTAAAATATAAATATGATATTCTCAAGAGAGAGATACAGCTATTTAGGTAATAAAAAACTAGCTAGTTCTTTAGCTGATAAAACAGAAAACATATATTGAAAAGTATAGAATTTAATGTTGTAAATTAAAATTGATAAAAATACAAATAGGGGAATACGCAGTAAAATTACAAAAAAATAAATAAATAAAAAGGTAGAAATATTTTGGAGTAAATTTAATAAAAAAGGAGATAAGTTTATGAATTTTCAATATTTATGATTTCATATAAGTCAAGAAGAAATTTCTTTTAGACTTAAAAGGCTGGTTAGTAAAATTTCCACACAAGATTATTAAAAAAAGCAATTTTAAATGATTGCTTATTTTGAAATCATATTAAGAACAAAGTGTGTTAAGCTTAATCATCAATTTATTAAATTCAACTAAAAGTTTCTAAATTAAAAATATAGGGTATATGACAAATTGTAAAATAAAACATAACTTGTCCACTTTTTTATTTTGACTGATAACAAAATTTGAAGTATTTATAATTGTTATTTGAAATAATAATAAAATAATAACAATAATGCCTACATTGTATGGTTCCCATTTTAAAGGTTCATGTATGCCATCTGAGCCATATTTAGAATCGTACCAGTCATAATGCAATTCTTCTAACATCAGACCTAACCCTGGAGCTTTAGGTATATCAATCTGAAAAATGAATACATTGAAAATGTTGAAAAATATTTAAAACATACCTTAAATTAGTTTTAAAAAATCTCTGAAACAAAAAATCAATAAGTAAAGTAAAAATTACAAATATAAATTGGACTGCAAAGTACATATTTAACAACACATTATATTTACTAAGTTATTAAGTTTTCTAACACTATATTGGTATAAGCACAAAAATATATTACATGTTATGCTGTATTGCATTTTTCTCCTTTATTTTAATTATTGCTTACATTTAGATAGTGACTTAATAAGGAAGTCTTAACATAATAGAAAACAATGGTATAAAAATTTATTTAACATAGATCAAAGAAATTTTTTTTAAGTTATTATGAATTATTAATTATAAACCTCAAAAATATATTTATAATGAATTTAGGAACTATAAAATGTTTATAAATAATGGTATTCTTCATTCAAATAGATTATGTTAATAAGATATTCATACAATTATTATTATTTTTATTTAGTATTTAATAGTTAAATAATTCAATACGTAGTTAGAAAATGCAATAAAATACATAGTCATTTTAGAGATAAAAGATATAAAACATAATTTACAATTCTTTGTAATTTATATTTCAGCTATTGGTTAATATACTTTCTTTCAAAATATGCATTGAAATACATCATAATAAGATTTTCTTAAAACATATTTAATTTCATTGAATTATATTTCTTTTATTTCAAAACAGGAATTTAAATTTTGCATCACAATAAATTTCTCTAAAAATATGTATTGCATATTAGCTTAAACTAATAAAATTTTAATGATGAATACATATCAATGAAATCTAACTTAATTAGGATAGAATTTAAATTAAAATACAGTTAATTTTTTAAAAAATAATCTTAATCGTAAAATTAAGCTAAATTATAACTGTAAAATATAAGTTTATATAAAGTTAAATTGTAAAATTAAGTCTTCATGGCTCATACAGATTATAGGAAAACAGGAGTTTCAAGGAGTTTTACAAATATCAAGTTTACCAGGAGTAATCTACATTCATATATTGAAGAAGTAAAACTCTACCAATAATATTTGGCCAACCTATGTCATTTTGTACACATAATATTTTCAAATTAAAATATTATATGTATGCAATAAATATTTTTAAAATAACTAATATTTTTTTACATAAATCAGATTTAAAATTAATGGTTTCAACAGGATTTAATAGCCTACAACTTCAATATAAATAAGTTCATTTAAAAATTCAATTTTTTTTAATGTTTGCTTTGCATATTGTATATAATTATGGATATTTTTTGTTTTTATATTTGTTTACAAGAATCCTTTCTATTAATTGATGGTGAACTTTAAAGACAAATAAAAACAATTTATGTTGAAATCATAGCATATATAAATTGGATCACAAAAATAAAAAGGATAATTAATGCAATTACAATTTATACAATTTGAATTATTTCTTTTTCCCAGATCATTATTATTTAATAAATAAATACTTTTTCTGCTATTTACTTTTACAAACTTTTTTTATACTATTCAAACCATTTTTTTAAATCATTGCATATAAATATTGTTCCTTAATCTTTTTATTTAACTATATTTAATTGACTTCCATTTAACACATTTTTTTCCTTTTCTGAAACTTTATGACAACATTGAATAACTTTGTAATCATTGCTAATTTGTTAGTCCATCCAATTTTTTTATAGTTAAATAATTTTACTTGGGTAATAAAACTAAGAATATTTTGGCTCATCATTTTACTGCTGACATGACTTATATTTCAGATGAAATGTAAATGACATATTTAACCTTAATTTAAATTTCCCACTATTGAGCTGTTTTTAGAAAATCTGCATTTAACAGAAGGTTGGCCATGAAAAACTAGTAATCTTCAATCTACTTTTAATGCCGTAAGTAACAATAATTTTGTCTTGTTGATGATAAATGAAAAAAAAAAAATAATAATATATTATATTTATTAGAATTAAAATAGT
>JAPDSC010021225.1:24839-75112 GCA_026290005.1 Latrodectus geometricus | reverse complement strand
TTAAAAGTATAATTGAATTAAAATAGAATTATTTCTTAAAATAAGTTCTTGGATATAAGAAATTACTGATGTATATATATATTACTAGTACAATAATAGTTTATACTTAGAAAAGTATTTATATAAAGAAACTAAAATTCTCAATTAATTTTAGTATTTGAGTTCTTATTCTATAATTACAATTATTGGTAAGCGATGCTTGAGAATGTTTTAATCATCTAACAACTTTACTTTTTCATATGCAAAATTTGAGATGAATTTTATGAAAAACAAAATTATTTTTAATATTTTGCTTTCATTAGGAATTGTGCTAAATTATTTTCTCTGTCATTTTTTATTTCATTGGAAAACGTAGTTTCAGATTTAATTATGCTTTTTGCTTTCTATTTTACTGCATATTTTTTTCCATTTTGAAGAATATCATCTTTGATATTACTTTCAAGCAATTATTAAAATCTTTATCATTTTAAATTAATCATATATCACTGTACATGCAATTATAATAAAAACAATAACAATAATTGCTGTAAGCTATCTTTAAACGCAAATATTAAAAAAAATGTTTTGATTGTGATCGTAAATTTTTGCTCAAGGCATGTTAAGGAAAACAATCCATAAAAATATATCACAAAAACATTTTTTGTGTACATCTAAATATAGAAATATATAACTTACAACTTTATAGATGATAAATAATTTGATATAGAAGAAATAATAATTTTTTACCAAATTTTTCTTGTTAAGTAAAAGTGGACAAATGTAATGTTTTATTTTTTTGTCATGAAGTGTACATGGATTTAAAAAAATAACATTTAACATTGATTCTATTAGAAAATTATCAGTTAAAAATAAATAATGTATGATCTATACTAAAATTTAAGTAATTATCATAAACTTTCAGCCGCCATTTTTAAATATATATAGCATGAATGCATAGGAATTAATTTATTTTTTTACTATTTCTTGAGAGATTAAAATTATTCTATTTTAGTTTATTTATCAATTTCACTTTCCACAAAAATTCCTAAATATCTATCACATATTACAAAATGCATAGTAAATTTAAAGTATTTTTCAACTTTGATAGCAGTAATGATTAATTTATTGTATCAAGTACATACAATCTAAAAGAATTTGTCAATACCAAACAAATTTCGCACTAATACGCGGTTCAATAAACCAGATCTAATATAATTGCAGAAAATTAATAAGTTAAAGTGTTTAATTATTCTGTAAGTATAGTTGTAAACTAATAACACCATTCCAGTAACAGGTTTTCAATTAAATAGATCCAACAGCTACAGAAATGCATACATTCGAAATACATTAGAACTCAGAATACTCTGCAGAAACTATTTTATTTCATAGTTTTCAACACAATAATACTGCTTGGACCAAACAGTTGATTAGTGAAACCTTAGCATCAGAAGAAAACTCATAATATTTTAATTCATGAATATTTCCTTCAAAATGGTATCAAGCTTTTCCTTCATAATGAATGAATGTAATAAAAATTTTCGAGTAATAAGAATTATTATATTTTAGAAGCATTATTAATAAGCAAATAAAAGTGGGCAGTTCAGGTAACAATGAATTATTTTAAAATTATGTAGATTAAAAGGAGAGAAATGCATTGGACTACATGCTAAAATTATGAAAAATCTCAACTTCAATGAGAATTTAATTAACAAATAATACAAGTTTTCAAAATTAGTTCAATTATTTTGATTAGTTGTTTTGGCTTCTATTACATCCAAAGAATTTTTGCGGTTCTTCTTTATTGAGTCTGCTTGAAAAACAGTATGTGTGTGCACTTAGGGAAGAAAAAAGAGTATAATTCTTAAATATGAGAATGCATTTGTAATGACTGCAGTGAGAATAAAATTAAGTTAAGTTTAAAGTCAGTCTCTTAAGCACATTACAGACTTTTAAGTATACGATCTTCTTAAGAGTTATACGAAAATAAAAGAAATGCACTTTAGTAGCATTTGTTATTGTCCAGCATTTGGTGTATTTTTAATATTTCGAAATATAAAATGATTGTTTTACAAATTTATTTTAAACTACAGATTTCCTGGTTTCCAATGTTGCTCTAGACATTTTCGGATACGTAAGTGGCTGTTGTCAAGAACTTTCTGAAGGCTTCACTCGTTTCCAATTAACTGACCTGCGCAGAACAACTCTAATGGAAATTGAAAATGTACAGGCTTATGATATGTGTTGTATAGAGAGCAGTATCAATGTAAACTCCCTTCTTCGACCGTCAGTACAATTTTTGTCAGAGGGTCAAATTAATTACATGTATGGGTCGCTTGTGACCTTTCTTTTTATGCAATTTATGATCGTCTATGTTTGAGATAGATGATTATTGTATGAATGTAGATGATTGTTGAAAACGAATAAAATACAGGGAAAACTACATTGTATTCTCATTAGTTTATGTTACTTGCTCTAAAAGTGTCATCTTACTTCTACCGTAGTTATCTAACTTTTATCAGCATCATTTAATCGACACATTACTGAAGTCCATGGTTTAAGTGATTTTTTTTCTCCCAAACATACTCTTTCAATCTGAAAGCATCAAAATTCTAATAAAAATAAGAGCTCACAGTAAGAAGCAAATCTTTTGGTGAGTCATTGTTACAATCAACGTAAAACATTTACAATTAAAAAAAATGAACACTTTACCCGCAAATTTCTGAGTTCTTCTTTTTATTCAATTCTTCCATTATTATGCTCAAGTACAATCATTATTCATTCTTTGCACATTTAATCATTTGCATGCTCGGTCAAAAATCCTTACATTTAAAATTTAACAATTTTTTACAGTTTATTTTTCTTATAATTGCGTATGAGTTTTATGAGTCTGAGAAGACTAGCTAAAATAATAATATATTTTCATAAATATTTCGTTCTCATGTATATCATAAATTAAATTAAGTGTAAAATTATCAACAAGGATTTATGCGGAGTTCCATTACCCGTGCAATTAATATATTATAATACCATGCTCCTACTAATGTGTTATTGCTTACATTTTCCCCTTTCAGTAAGCTATATAATTTAAATTTAACTCTTTCTTATTTTTTAAAAAAGGGATTCCAAGCACTATAATTTAAACGTCAACTTTTCTAAAATTATTCTTAAGAATTAAATTTTAAATTTAAACAGGTAATTTAAACATATATAAATCATTTTTTTAAAATAATTTCTCATTTACAACAAAAATTCAATTAAATCTAAGTTTCGATTATGGAGACTTCTATAACTTATTTTACTTATGCACAAAATTTTCCATGCAATAAAGGGAAAAAACACATCTACTCTAGTATATATTCTTTTCTTTTATCAAAACTGAACAACAAAATTAACGATACAAAAAATTGCCACTGTAAAAATTTCTAATTATTCTCTTGAAATGAATTTAAAACTTATATTTAAAGTATATTAAAATTTCAAACTGGAACTTATGCTTAACTATAAGTCAATTTGTTCCTTTCATATAAATGAATTTAAATACGTAAATTAACTCTTAAACTCTTCATGATTCAAATGTGTCACGTTTTGAGATTTTTTTAATTTTTGAAATATTAACATTTTTATCAGATAACTAAAATTTATAATGAATATAATTTTAGCAAATAATATAAATCAATGTTATATTTATGATTCAGTGTTATGGTATATTTATAATGCAGACCATATTATGCCAAAGGCAAACCTCACCGAGAAAAATATGCAACATAATTACTCATTTATGACATTCTTTTTATATTCACAAGCATATATATTATTGATAAGTAAATCACTGAGACATTAGTATGTTCTAATAAGCAAATGAATTAAACATTGTCAGTATCAAAAGCATTCTAATTTTGAATCAATGTCAACTGGAGCTATGGAAATCTTATTTCATACTCTATTCTCAACTTTACATGACTTAAGTATAGTAAAGAGACATTAGATTTTACGAACACTTAATGCGCACAAAATCTCTCACCACGGCAATTTTCGATTGGGTCATAAAATGTAGACTAATTTCATTTTCTACCACTAAAGATTGAGCAGCCTCAAAATTGTATATAACAAAGAAATAGTTGTTCATCTCTTCATTTACGATTCAGAATCTTTAACTGTGGTGATCTATAAGGAACCAATGTTAAAGTACTTTTCCTCTTTCTTGACAGTCCAAAATGACTTTTTCAGTCTAAGAAATATAATTAAATTTACAGTAATTTAGCTAATACTATTTAAAAGTTGTCTAAAATATTTAGATCTGATGCTTTCAAGTTAACAGACAACATAAAATTAAATATCATTAAAGAAAATATTTTAAATTATACTTTTAATAATTGTTCAATGAAACTACAAGCAACCGAATAGTAAAATTGAGAATTTACTTTAGGATGTATTGTGTTGGAAAGCAAATAAATAATTATTTTTACTTTACACTTGACCAAATATATTTCACCGATTAAATAAAATTAGCTTTTTGAGGCTCAATTTTTCAATTAAAATCTTTTCGAAATAGTTATAAAAATTCTTTCACCCAAGAATAAAATCACGTCGCGTAAAATTACTCGTTTTCATGATTTTTTTATTTCGAGTTTCAGGATACATTTGATTTTCTTTTGGCTTTTTTATTATTTTTAAAAGTATTTTTTTTTTATTTATCTTTTTCAAGTATGTTTAAAATGAAGATTTTTTTCAAAAGCTTTAAATCATTTCCAAAAAAATACACTTTAAATACTTTTAATTGGATGTAAACCAATTAATAGTGGAATTAATTATATATTACCTTACAATTAATAGAATTCATTGAAAATTTAATTAAATATGTAGATATATTACTTTGGTATAAAAATCTTTTCGTAGAAAGAAACATTTTCATACAATAAAGTGTGATATTACGATCAATTAACCTTGTAAAGGTGTATTATAAATCAAAAATTGTTGCATTGATGCCTCTTTTTAAACATCAGCTCTGTATAAATAGTTTATAATTCATGGCTTTTTAATTACAATTTAAAAAGGAACAAAAGTTTTTGTTTTAACTTGAATTTTATTCATTTGTTTCGAAATACCTCTATTTGAAGAAATATATTAATATTTAAATTAACATATCTATTAATATTTATGTAATTCCAATTCAATAAATAAATGTCATTATTACTTTCTTTTCATGATTCCGAATGTTTTAATGGAAATACTTAAATATTAATTGACAGAAGTCGTTACTTACATAAGTTTAATGTTTAAAGCAAAGTATGAATGTTTGTAAACTGTATAGTACTATACATGTATTTAATTATTGTATTGTAATGTTGTTGTTGTTGTCGTGTGCCAGCCAAGCTGGCAATATGGGGTGCGCTGCTCCACTTTTCCAACTGAACCATATTTGGTGTGAAGTCCGACTTCATCAGTACACACATGCCATAGATACCCGTTTATAGGGAAGGCAACCATTCACACACACACATAACGAAAAAAGTTTAAATATTATCATTTTTTACATTTAGAGTTAAGATATAGAATAGGTGTTTCTTCCATTTATATATATATATATATATATATATATATATATATATATATATATATATATATATATATATATAACTCTTAATCCAGCCTTCAGCAGTTAAATGTAGGATATTCTTTTTTTGTTATAGTTATTATAAGATTGTTTTCTTCTTCGCCATTTTTTCCCAGTTTTTTATTCAACGAAACATTTTTCTGAATCTCACAATTTTTTCTTTTCTTTCGAAAAGTGTGCATTATTTTACCCATATAATGCTTTGATTTCATACTCATTTACGTTTTTAAGACAGAAACTATAAATTGGTATAGTAAATCATTATTTTAAATGATTTTATTAATAGTTTCAGGTGGATATTTAAGTAACTACTAGTGATTGTTGTTTTATGATAAATCAATCGCAATTCATGTTTGAGAAATTTTGATTAAAATTTCATTTAATTTCAGAGTCAGCTAATAAATACATGAATTATTTCAAAGACTTAAGATAAATTTAAATATATATTAATCAAATAAATAGATTGTTGATTGAGTCATTTGCCTAAAATCATAGAAACTTTTTGTAGTTAAACAAGTAAACATAGTATTTTAATCTCAGTCTACTTTTTTCAGATTTTCAGTACCAAATCTTTTAATTAGGATATCTTTTTTGTTCGACCTAATTTTTTTCAGTCATTAAACATAAAATTAAATAAAATAATAAAGAAATCTTCTTTGAGCAACATTTCTTCGCTAAATTTCCTTTTACTGGAAAAAATTTTGAAGTAAATTAATAAAATCTTATCAATAAAATATACAGTTTTTTTATCCGTATATGATTTAGGAGGAAAACTACAACAATTTAAAAAGTTCAGTTTTTTGCACTTGAAACACATTACGTTTATTCAGTTTCCTAATGGCTGTCTACATCATTATAGATTAAGAAAGCAAACAGTTCGAGCTTACTTTGCTCGTAAGATTCCATTATTCTTTATTTACCTAACAGCTTTGTACATTAGAAATGAATAAAAGAGAAATAAATCGAATTTCAATAGACATTTTCCTCTTACTTCATATATATTTAATCCACTCCAGTGTTTTTATAAAAGTAGTGAAAATTTTCAAGGGCATAAGCAGACATTCTTATTTATAATTTCCTTTATATTAATAAAGTTTATTTTTTTCAAAACAGTAAGAATTGTGTAGTCTATTTTAATTAATTTTTTTCTGGAAGTTAGTAAGTAGACTAATGGAATACATTTTAAGATATTGAAAATTTTTAATTACTTTATTTCTTAGAAAGTAAATTACCTTTAAACTGTATAAAAGGAAATTAAAATGAGCGAATTATCTATTACAGTAATTTCCTCAATGAATCAAATTAGAAAAGGGGTATATTATCATTTTCTTGGAGGATCATAATTTTTATGATCTTAGGAATGTTTGGTAGTTTGGTAAAAATAATTTAGAAAATAAAAAAATGAGTAAATATTCTAACTAATTATACTTTTAGTGACAAAAATAGTTATGTATAAATGTTTATTAAATTATTTTAAAAATTTATTTTAAGTATTAATTATTTATGTGTAATTATTTTGGTATTGGTGTAAAAATGGTTACACTTTGTTTTGAAGATAGATGTTGGTATAAATACATGTTGACCAAAATATCGTCTAAACATCACCAAAAAAATCAAGATTATCCCTTTCGTAAACTTTTACGAATATTTTATATTCGTCGGTATTTTGAATTAGAATATTTGGTTTTTAATTTTCATAAATAAGGATTTAAAAAAATCTCACATTTTGAAAGGAAATAAATTTTTGAATGAAGATTCTGAATGTGTTTCCCAAAACAATGTAAAGCAGATCAATAAATTTAACAAATTGAGGATTATAAACATAAAAATTTGTCTGAAATACTCTAGAAAGAAGAACAAATCATAATACATGTATGATTACTTTAAGAATACTCATAGAGAATCAAGAGTGCTATTGACACGACAAATGATACTTATTATTATAATTATACTGTAAAACATCTAATGTAAGCGATACAAATGAATAGAATTGAAGATAGAAACCTATCCAAAAATACCACCAAAAGCAAAAATTATAAGCTAATAAAATTGATTTGGATATGTACTTCAATTATAATGCAGAATTTTAATGGTCAATAAATGTAAATGAATTAGCAAACTGTTTAGATTACATTAAAAACGTGACCATTAGTTTTACAAGCAATACATTTTCTAATTATTTTGATTATATTTGGACTAGATAATATTTTTAGATAATTTTATAAATAAGAAATAATTGCATTATCAACATTCATAATCATTCCTCACCTGCAATAAATGGTTGGAGTAATCAAAGGATAACTCTCTGTTGCATTGGATTTTCTTGTTTCAAAAACTATTTTAGGTGATTAAGAAAATTTAAAATAATAGCTGACATTATAATATAATATTGCACATAAATGTTCATTCAATCGTCATAGTAATTTATTTTTGCAACTAATGTTCCAAAATTTAAATTAAGTATGGAAACATTTAATTTTACAGAATAGAATTAGATTAGAGTTAAACTGTATAGTTTCAAGTTATGAATGTTATTAACAACAAATATTTTGCAAGTTTCATTTTATATTAAAATTTTTATCACTTTGAACTAAATAATTTTAATTCCAGTAAATCACTTATTTGCATTCATTAATAAACCTCATGTATTTAAATAATCAAGAGGGAAACAAAGTAGACAATAACAACCTAAAATTTTTCAGGAAACTGTAATCAACAATTATCCTGTTAATCCTTAATCTGGTTGAAAATATATAAAGAGAAATTATTTAAATAAAAATGGCTTTAATTTGTTCTAAATTTAATAAAATTAAAACAGTGAAATCTCGAAAGGTTATCTATCTCAAAATTATTTTCCTGATAGAGAGAGAGATACTATACTTTCTTCAATTTATATTTCATAAACATATGCCTATGTACTCATATTTTAACATCAATATTATAAATTATTAAATGATTATATTTGAGAATCATTTGATGCAAAGAGTGAATGTACATTATAACGTCCAATATCTAATTTTATAATAGCAGCTAAAGGATGTCTGTTTTGTTTTATTATTAGCACGAAATCACTATAATAAAGGCCTTATGAAAGATATTATACAAAATTATTTTAATTGTCTTAAAAGTAAGTAAAGTGTGTGTTAAATTAAATATTGATAAATATTTTTAAAAACAGTGTGATTTTCTTTCATGATTATTAAATAAATAAACACTAAGTGTTTTTGTTGATGGTTATTTATTGTAGTCAACATAAATTTTTATTCATACTATAATGGACAAGCACATATATTTTATCGGATATGTTCATATAATAATGGACGTAAGCATTAAAAAGTTAAATTACTTAAAAGTACAAACTTTTTTAGGGTTTTCTTATAAATGAGAAAACATGCATTATAACATTATCAGCTTTTCTCTTTGATGCTTCCAGAAATTTTAGAAAAATTTATTGTTTTTCTTGTAATTATGCACCAAATACAATAAGTTCATACATTCAATCTTGCGGAAAATAATCGGAAAAATTTAATGTAGCAAAATAAATAACTTATAGTAAGGTATCTTCATAATAATAGATATTATTGAATGTATGAAAAACTAATATTATTTCCCATTTTTATATTCTTAACACTGTTATTACTTATTAATTAAATTTCTTGGCCATTAATATCAAATATTGCAACGAAACAACAGATTTTATTTAGCAGAAACTGATGACTTTTACTAACTGCTTATGATTTGATTTCACGAAAATAAATTGAAGAAGGATTTTACTCTATGAAAGATGACTTATCGAGATTTCACTGCTTACAAATGTCAATTTTAACTTACATGAGAAGTAGCAGAGCTCTCTACTAGTTCAAAATTAAGTTCTTCATCAGGATCACCGAAATTTGCTTTCTTAGACACATAGACATCTGAATACAGATTTGAACATCCCGCTTCACTCTGTATTTCCTCATTGCTGGTTTTCTTCTTATTTCTCGGCGAAAGCTTTGACTCTTTTTTCCAGAAACGAGTGAAGAATTCTTTCACTCGTCTTTTAGAACCTGGAGAATCTGAAGGTTTTTTCGTGGTCATTCCATTTTTTGCTTGATCAGCAAGTGGGCTTAGTGTTTCTGACCTAATAAGTTGCTCTTTAGAAATTGTAGTCGGCATCGGCCTTCGATGTTTCATTGACGTTCCTGTTCTTGTTGAACAAATTTGGGTAACCTCAACATTGCTTCTTTCACTGCTTCTGTTTTCCAATTTTATTCTTTCGAAAGTGCCAAGGCGAGGAAATTTCTTTTTCGGACTCTTTCTGAGTCCAGATATCATCGATGGACCAGCTTCAGTTTGAACATATTTGTCCATGTTCTTTGGGGTGCAACAAGTCATTTGTAAACCAGAAGAAAAATCACTGCCTTCTTTGAAAGCATCGGAGTCTTCAGAATCATTTTCATTTTCTGTTTGATATTTTCTGGAATATCGCTTGTTAGGAGAATTATCTTCTATAGGAGGATTCTGAAAACATTCCATATCGGATTCTATTCCAGAACTACTCACATTAACACAATCTATGAAAGGAATGGCATCCTTAATATCATTTCCGAATGATTTGGATCTCGTAACGGAAGCTCTTCTAGCAGCCAGAACACATTCCTCTGGAATTCCATCATTTAACGAATTGTGACTGCGTTCTTTTTGTTTCCTGAGGAATATTTCCTTCACCATTGTGTGAGATTTGTTCGGGTTACCAGTCACGGTGTTCCTCAATATGTCGGATGAATGAGAATTTCTTACTCGC
Source organism: Latrodectus geometricus (assembly GCA_026290005.1). Classification (NCBI taxonomy): domain Eukaryota; kingdom Metazoa; phylum Arthropoda; class Arachnida; order Araneae; family Theridiidae; genus Latrodectus; species Latrodectus geometricus. The sequence goes on along the minus strand of JAPDSC010021225.1, from coordinate 64,733 downwards.
GCAGAAGTATGCATGCTAGACGTGGTGACAAAAGAAGATTCCTCGTATTGGCAATTAGTCTTCGGTAATATACTCTAAAAATGGAAAAAAATTAATTAATGAAAGGCTTTTGATATAGTGCATGCATAAAAATAATATTAAAAATAACTAAATAAAATTAAAAATATTTCCGTTATTTTTAATAAAATTAAAATGTTTTTAAAAATAACTGTAAATAAATAATATTAAAAATAACTTCAAATAAATTGAATAATTTCTATTTTATGGAAGGAATACTTTTGTAAAATGAGCAATTTTTATGCAAAGTCATAAAAAAAAACTGGCTTAATATTTCAATTGTAACATTAAAACACAATTCATGCTCTCATAAGAATTTTTAAGTACAATTTTTAAGATCTGTTTTATTTTTATGTCATTAAAAATTGTAATAATAAAATATAAAACAAATAATCAAAGAAAAATATACTTTTATCATTATAATTATTTTTCTTGGATGAGAGATAACATAAAAACATAAAGCTTATCTTTGTTTAAATTTATTTTTAACTTCGAAAGTTTATAATATAAATTACTAAGTTTATAATATAATATTTATCATTTAAAATAAGAATAAATATAAATTATGCTTAAATTTAAAGAAATGATATCAAACGTATGTGTGTGTGTATATATATTAGCACTAATATGAACAAATCAGTAACACTGAGTAATCAGGAGGAAAATACCTTCAATTTTCAAGGAACAATGGATATAAGAAATCTTGAAAATACCCATTTATTTTTTTAAAAAATAATTAAGTAATGAATTTCAGTTATGATAAGAATTAATTCAATATGTATTTCAAAACTTTTTACTTTATATACATAGTAATTATGTCATAGTAGATATTGGCAATTTTAAAATACATTAACTTTCATCTAATAAAATAAGCGATAATTAATGTTATTTTTTGCAATAAACAGAATATACTTATTCTTTTTCTTTGCAAGCTTAAAAAATTTATATTATTTTAGACATTGATTATCATAAATGTACCAAATTTTTTCCAAGTTTATAACGACAGAATAGTTTAAATATTCCATAAATGACATTTTTATCATTGTTCCTCTTCTTCCTTTCTCTTCTTTTAACAACAAACTATCATTATCCTTCATCATTTGGCATTAAAAGAGTTAGAGTTGAGGGTATCTTATTTTAAAGCAATTTTGTAATGCAAAATTAATTTTTACTTGAGATTAATATCAATATTTTTGCAATAGATTTTATTTTTTTGAAAAAGAAATTATTTTAAATGATAAAAAGTATAGGAATAAAATTTAAATCTCTAGTGAATTGTAAATACAAAAAAAATTCTTCCTGCAAAATATTTTAAAAATTAATTCTTTATCAAATCAAGAGTCTATACCGAACTAAACTGTGTTCTTAAGTTACTGAAGTCACACAGTGTTTTTAAGTCACAGGATAAGTTTATGTCACTAAAACAATAAATGTGTTTAGCATAACTTACTTTTAACACCAATGGTGGTTTTGTATGTACAAAACTTCGTGCCTTGTTTCCATGACTCAATGCTTCTGTGCTATATAATGAAAGCTGATTGGTTATCATGACCTGCCAAAGAAGCTTCAGACTGTGGCAAGGGGCTCTGAGAATCCACGTTATCCACTGATTACGTTGACCAGATGCTTTATAAGGCTTCTAAAGAAGAAAATCAGTATTTTATGCTTAATGAATTTGTTTTTGTACCATTTAAAAGTGATATCTAAATGTATTAATATATATATAGTAATATAATAATAGAGGCTTTGTTCGTCACTGTTTACGATTAGAAAATATCAATACAAAAACAACTTTCATTGAAAGAGCAGTACTTCTTAATTTTTTGCATATTAATTTAACATCATTAAATTTCTATTGAATACATAATTCAATAAAATTATAAAAAATATATAATTTTACATTATATAACAAAATGACTTTCGTTGAGTTTATTATTTTTAAATCAATAATGATTTATAAATAAATCTATGATATTAAGGATAATAGTAAAGTTTGAATGTGTGTATTACTTATATTTTTAAGTAATAATTTAAACTTGTTGCAAATAATACTTTAAGCAATAAAAAAAACTTATTAGATTAATTTAAAAATTATGTACCAAGTTGATATAGAAAATTTAATGTTTTCTTTTCCGAAAATCTTTAGAATGCAAAATATAGTTTCATTATAAATTAAATGAAACATATACGCAACAAATATACCTCACTTTGACACATCTAGTTCAAATATATACTGTAAAGGACTTCACTCGAAAAAAATCATGCTCTCAACAGTTCTAGAAAAAAAATTGAAACATTCTTTTCAGGAAGTCCCAAACCAACTTAAAAATAAGAAAAATTATTTAAGTAGGACAATAGTCCTTACGAAAATTTATATGTTATGTAGAGTAATAAATTCTTCCTCTAAGAAACTTAAAATGCTTGTATTTGGGAAAAGAAAAACAATTCATGAAACAAGCGCTGATTAAAATGTAGGAAACTGATTATTGAAGAAGTTTAAGTTTTAGAATTAAGGAATATATTATAAAGTGTAATTTGAATATTTTTTATTCAAATTTAAGCGCATATTTAACTTAATTCATATATAAATTAAATAAGTATTGAGAAATGAATATAAATAAGAGATCTATAACTAAAATTTAAATAGCCTAAATCAACTACTATCTTCTTTGTAAGAGATTTTGCTCAATAAAAAAAATTTTACGCTGAAAGCTTAATTTTACCAAGTACAAAACAATAAAGAATTTAAATCAAACATTATTTTTGACTCGAGGGGCAGTGGTGGCCAGGTTGGTTAGGGCTTCCGCTCGCGTTGTCGGAAGCTAATGGATACGAATCTCGACATAACCGAAAATCCGTCGTGTTCACAAATGGTGGCTGGCGCATGTAAAATTTATCGTGGTCACAATGTTATCCATATGAAATCATACCACTGTGGGAGGGAGACTAAGTCTGGGGTCTGTTTCGTTCCTGCTTCTAAATTACGAAGATCCACCTACTTTCGGTAACAATGCGCATCCCCTCTGGGTGCCTTACTCTATATGATGTCGTTATTTCCACCGATTGTAGTGCTAAATAGATGGAATATCCTCAGCAGCCGGAATTAGAAAAAAAATTTTGACTCAAAAATTTTCAATTTTATAGAAAGTTGATGTTTTGCTATTTATTAAAAGAAAATGCTACTAGACCTCACATTGTAAATCCCGAGTGATACTTAACCTGTCACGAAAATTGTTACATAAACGTGCTAATATGGTGCACTTTAATTTCACTATTGACTTTCCGACATACTAGAAAGCTTATTTTTTTCACCCCTTTCGATCGCATATTAGTACCATAGTTATGAAACGCTTTAAAAGCTCTAACTTTTGACACGAAATGCCATCGTATTTCCATAGGATTAAAGAAACATAAATTTAATCTACTTGAAGTGACAGATATAAGACACTACCAGTTGTAATTTCGTGGTTGCCATCATGAAAGAGTTAATGATTCGAAGGCCACAATTAAGTGTGTAATGAAAATTTAACATCATACAAGGCTCTTATGTATTGCTTCAATATTTAACTCACTAATTACTTCGCAGTAGTTTAAATTTTAAATAATTTAACTAAATACCCACATTTTAAATAAAAACCTTTTTAATAATTATGCAAATTACGATCATAATTGTAAATTTTTATGCATTACAATAAGCTGATAATTTTATATCTAAAATAACATTATATATCACGCCAAATCAATAAAGTTATAAATATAAGTCTGGAAACAGAAAACAGAAACAAATAGTCTGCATCACATTTCTAGGATTATTACCCTAAAAATAAGATGCATTTGAATACTGTTACAAATGCGACCCTTAACTTTTTATCAATAATAGTACTAAATTAAACAAATAATGTCACTGATAGAAATTGACAAAATCTTTACATCAATAAACATTAAAAAATTAATTCTAAAGATAAAGCACTTGAAATCAATTATATTTAGTTCATAAATTAATATATACAATAAGTGCCATCAAGCAATGGCAAGCAAGTTAAAGTTAAATTCTGAGACATTTAACAACTCTCTGCAAAGTTAGTTACAGTTAAAGAGAAACAAAAAATAATAACGAAATATCTTAAAATTATAAGCAATTAATATAGGATGAGCTCTAAATCTGCATTTTTGTTATTTTTTCTTAAGTTCAACATGTATTACAGTAGAAATGTAAATATTGTAGATGGTTTTCTACTATACGACATTCTATAAGTCATATTAGTATAATATTTTCATACACCGTAGCTGAATTGTTCCTATCCCCTGATTTACAATATGTTGTAAGCACGGTAGACATGCACTTTACTTATACAATTATATATTCAAAATAAGCAATATTACAATAAATCGAGAGCATTAGACTATTTTTAGTTATTTGAAAAGAAAATACTTCTCATTTAAAGATATATCTTAAAATTACAAATATTTAACAAATGAAATAAATTATGCAATTTCGAAACAAATAGCATATTCCATTTCAAAAACTTTTCAAGGAAAATTGTCTTCTTTACGCTTTTCTGTTTTATAAAATTTCGAAAGAAACGTCAAACCACATTCAAAAACAAGACCAAAAATTTCGCTAAAAAAAATTAATCGAAACTATCCTTTTCAGCGAAATTCATGTCAGTTGAAAGATATTGAACCAGAAATTGATTTATTTCATGCTTCCTTTCACTTAAACCTGTTACCAGCTGCTGCTTCTGTTTTACAGCTGCGTAGAAATTGTTTTAACATTTTAAATATTGATCGCAGCCAATGACGCTTGAAAATGGCGCCGATCCCAAGAGAAATCTTCCTTTGCAACTAGAGCCGAAGTTGCATCGCTGGAAAAATAGTTTTTCCAAACTTTTCCAACGGTTTTTTCTCTATACTTACTTCATTAAAATTAAAATTGTAACTTTTAAATGAAAAGTTGTTTATTAAAACATGTTTATTTATCTTAGACATAACATGAGCAACATGTTTATTTATCTTAGATTAAAAGTTTTTGTCAATACATTAAGTAGTAATGCCTTATAATAAAACAAAATTACATGTATATTTTACATAACAATAAATCTAGTATAAGACATTAAAATATCACCTCTTCTTATTAAATTTATTTATTTATATTATTAGAAAATGTATGACATATGATTTTCAAAACTGAGAATTTGTATTCTAATAATGAATAATTCTTAAAAAGTATTTTTAAAAGTTTGCGTATTTTATTATACAACCAAATGTTTGCCTTTTATCTACAAAAATATTTTGTTTTACTTTAAATTACTGGATCTTAAATATTATGAAAAATTCATTGCCTCTGCAAGTGCAGTTTAAGTCAACATTATAAAGGGTTTAATTCTAAAACAATTATGCATGGTTTATTGAAAATATTTACATACGTTTTCTTTTGTAATTTAATTCACAATAATTGTCATTTTCCTTACACTTATTTACAGTAACAATTATGCTAAAAAATGTAAAATTATGATTTTTTTAATTTACAGGAGAAATGGGGAGAGTAGTCAGTAAAGATTCATATTCCAATGAACACAACTAGGCATGCTTCAATGGAAAAGAAAACCTCTATAACTAAATATTATTTTCGAATTAATTTTTAATATTATTCTGAAAACTATTAATCCTACAAAATAAGTCAGTTCTAATATTCTTCATTAATCTTATAAAGTCAAATTGTAATTTATGTTTGCACGTATTTCCAGATTCAGAAATGTATTGACAGTTGCCCTTTTCTGTTCCTTTGAGTTAAATGTGAAATATTTATTATCTTTCCTTTATCATATATTATATAGTAAGTATGTTAAGGACTACACCCCAAGTGGGGGTCAAATTTTAATACTTATTTTTAGTGCCTTGAGAATGCTATGTAATATTTAATAGCGCCTATCTAGATAATTTTATATTAATGCTTTTTTCTGCAAGGTATACTGTATTTTATACGCTGATCTATCAAACAATTGAAGTCACATTCATTTTTCACTACACATTACCTTATATCTAATCCTAACTCAATGCGCCTGTGCATCACATACACATATTGTCTGAAATAAAAGAACTAATTTAAATAAATTAGTTCATTCACACATTTCAGACAATATGTAAACATACTTTAGAGATAAATCTAACATCATTGCCAAATAAGGAAGTGTACATCATAGTGAAATCAATGCATCATAAGTATAAACTAATAATGCAAACATTCCATGCATTCTTACACACACAAAGCTGATAAAAATTATGGTGCACTAATTGGTATGAATGTAATCAATCATTTTGTAAAATCATTCTTCAAATAACCTTATAATGATCATTATTAATAACATAAAATAAATTAAATGGATTTCTCCTATATAACAGAATATTATTTATACATAATATATATATATACATCTATTAAGAAATAAATAAGAATTTTGTTTATAATGAATAGTTAACATAACGAAGAATATAATATTTTTGGTAAATAAACAGATGGCACATTCTCACGTGGATTAGAAACATTGTGTAGAACAGCATTCGCAGAAAATGGAATGTATACAGAGAGAGTGCTTAAAATTAAGTTCAATGTCCTCCTTGATGTATAGTGTCTCGGTCGTTATCATCAAAATGGTGTTACAGCTCTAAATATGATCAAATAGAATACATCAAGCTTATTTTAATGAATCCCTTGAATGATAATGTTGGTTTAATGACACTTCCGGTTTTAGGCTTATCATATTCACACCGTCCAAATGACCGGGTCGTTTATGATTTCTCTGAAGTCTCAGTAGAGAAGATCGTGTATAAAATTGTTAACATGAAGGGTTTATAACATTGTAAAGATGAAGAGGTTGAATTATTATTACTTAATAATAGTGTAGAGATTATTGAGGCACTGTCTTATTTTTTTATATATTCCCCTACCGTTGTTTACTTATGCTGCTAATCACCAATGATTCAAGAATTAATTGCAAGATGTATTTTAAAAGGAAGAAACTTATATTGTGTTGATGTATTAACTTTAAAAGAAATGCAAAGCACAATTAAATTAATCATCACAATTCAATATTTGAAGTTAGGCAAGAAATTGCTATTGAATCCCACCTTCTAAAATTTTTTTAAATAACTAGAGCAGATGCTTAAATATTATTAAATATTTAGTATTAAATTTATGAAATAAATGTTAAATTACGACCATAACTTCATTTTCATATCCGTATGATTTTAAATTCTTCTTACATTCATGAGTGTACAAATTTATGCATTAATTATTAACTTTGCCTGAGAAACTAATACATAAGAAATATCGTTTTATAAAACATCTATATTTTAATAATGTTTATTTAATAAAATTAAATAAAACTTCTCAAAATTTCCAGAAGTGTGTAGTGATATGAATAACGAAGTGGAATTTGTTTTAATAAATCAAGTTAAAATTTTATAAATATAGAAGTTAACAAATATATACTGATTATGTCATATTCTTTAGGTTTATAAACATGTTTTTGCCGGTCATTTGGAAATGAATTGATAGTTAATACTTGATAAAAAAAATTGATTTTTGTCAGAAGAAACTTATTTTTTTACAATAAATATAACGAAATTTCATGATAAATATAATTTTTCTTCAAAACTATATACCTTTATAACCAGCCTTAAGAAATTAACTCAACACAAATACCAGCAGACAAACCTTATGTTTAATACCAATAAAGTAGTAAAAACGCTTGTAGAAATTCATCTCATACCGTGCGACAGGGTCATTGGTTTCTGAGACACCACCCCTCACCAAGTATTGGTTCAGGACAGATATTTTAATGTTGGTGTCACATCATGAATCGCAGAAAAATGTCATTAATTGTGCTAATAAAAAATTTGTTTTACTATGAAAAAGTAATTTTTATAAATAAATTTACATTAAATAAATTCATTAACAAGTAAATTATTAGTATATACACTGTCTACTAATAAGCATTAGGACATCTATGCAAATGACGATATCAGTAGTCCTGAGATACGTCACGGCCTCCGCCGGTATATATCGTGTAGAAAAGAGCACTGGCATTAATCGCATGAAGGATGCGGTGCATTCGAGCTCTCTAATTTCGAGTAAGGTATAATTATCGGGTATCACAAATGTGGCCGATCTTTAAGAGACATATTTAAGGAGTTGAACTACCCAAAATCGATGTGATTAAGAAGCGGAAGGAGAGCGATGATTGTTGGAATGTGCCTCGAGTTTACAGACCAATGAAACTGGGAGATAGAGACCGACGAGTGCTTTCCAGAGAAATTCGGAAGAACCGCACCCAACCGATGGCCCTCATCCGCGAGGAGTTTCAACAGGCATCCGGTAACATTGTTTCAATGAATTCCATCCATAAGGAAGCACAGCTGCTTGGTTTTCATGGTCGTGCTGCTGCCCATAAGCCTTTGATCACAAAGTCCATACGCTTGGCTCGATTAATGTGGTGCAAAGTACGTCAAAATTGGACGTAGATAAGTGGAAACAGCTTCAATGGAGCGACAAACCAAGGTTCACCCCCTTTATCGTTCGAATGGCAGGGTCTGCCTGGAGAACGTCTCCTGCCAGAATGCATTGCGCCAACGGTCAAGTTCGGTGGAGGTAGAATTATGGTCTGGGGGTGTTTCTTTTGGTATGAGCTGGGACCCTTGGTCCCCATTTATGGTAATCTTGAGGCCGATGCCTACTGCACCATTTTGAATGATAATGTGCTTCCTACGTTGTGGCAGTTTTACGGGTTGGACTCCTGTTACTTTCAGGACGACAATGCCTGTTGTCATGTTTCGAGGTTAACCACAGCTTGGTATGGTACCAATAGAATTCATCAAATGGATTTGGCCTGCCCAGAACCCAGACCTGAAACCTATCGAGAACCTCTTGGATGAGTTGGATCACCGAATTAAGGGGGCACTATCCGTCCAAAATCGGTGAAGGAACTTGTATGTCTACTCCAAGCCGAGTGCAAGATAATACCACTAGCTGTAATACAGACTTGTGAAAAATATGCCCTGGAGGGTTCCTGCTGTAATTGCCTCTCGTGGAGGCTCTACCAATTATTGATTTTGAAAAGTTTTTCTTTTCTATAACAGGTGTCCAAATACTTATTGGTAGACAGTGTATTATCATTAAAATGTTATAAATACATATTCTCAAATATTTTAAAATATATTGGTTTTACTTTTTATATTTCCTTAACTTAAATATTATCAAGCCGTTACATGCAAAAATTTACTTTACCTGCAAAATATGAACTTTTGAATTATTTTTTATTACATATGAACACCAATCAAATTTGTTTTGCAATAAGTTAAACATTAATAGCAATATAAAATTAATACTAATTGTTATTTTATTTTAATTTTAATCTTTGATAGTAATATGAATTATGTATCAAAAAGTTTCAACAATATTCTTATCTTACTGAAATCAAAATCTAGACAATGGATATTTAGAATTCTTAGGAGCATCCTTATGGTTTCAGTTAAAAACGAAATATTTATCAGACTCATTTTTCTTTTAACGTAACTGTAACTTTTGTCAGTTTGTATCCGTGTCTGGCTTTTGAAAGTATTATTTTATAATTTGTTGCAAAAATCTGCATTATTCCGTCTAAGATCGAATATAAAGTGCCTTGGCAAATAAAATAAAAATGTCTGCATTCTAAGAATTTAAGAATTTATACATCAATGTATCTGGCCAGTCTAATTTTTTAAACTATTATGTAATGAAAATATAAATAATAGTTTATATTATATTCTTTAATTTACTCTATGAGTTTCCAAAATTTTTAATATACGTAATGAATTTAACAAATTATTTCAAATGTGTCATGAATTCCATGTTTCGGCGGAAGACTTGACTATATTTCTGTATTACTACTCCCATACCATACTCCATTATTACATCTCCCAATAAAATTTATAAGTGAATAAAAAAATTTCAACAAATATAATAAAATTTCTTTTGTAATACTCTGAAAAATTCTTAATCTAGTTAGAAAATATTTACCAACTTTGAGAATTCATTAAATTAAGAGCAACATTTTAAAATAAGAATGAATTATTAGGAACTTGAGAACAATAACTCCTTGTTCTTTTATTACAGATTGTGGAATCCTGAAAAAATTGTAAGTAAATGAAAGAAATAAAATGTAAATTCATGATTATTTTTTTGAAATAACACTGAAAAAAATGACTGCATAAAATTAAATAAGTAATTCTCAAAACATGTATTATTCCATTTATAGTATTTATTTTCTTACGGATTTGAAAATTCTTTATTATTTTTTTTTCTTAAAATAAATAAACTACTAAAGGATTGAAAAATTATTTTAGCTTATTTAAGTAACAGTTTCCACATTATAAAAACAACCACAATTAAAAAGAAAATTAAAGTGTGTGTGTGTTGTTTTTATTTGTGGTTGTTAACTTATAATTAAAAAACTATGGTTTTAATTTTAATCCTTCCATTATATTAGTTTTTGTAAGTGTTACAAATCACCATCAATGGTATCATTAATGTTAAAAACATGACTTTGCTTTAGTCGTTAACATCGCGTCTGATGAAATAAGTTACACTTGTATGTCTCTGGTGAAAAATGATTTATAGCTAATGTCAACAACAGTAAAAATTATCAACAACAAGAAATCGTTAAAGAATGTTAAAAATGTATTGAATGAACGAAGTATTAATAATTTATCCACTTTGTGTTATGTTTGAATATTAATTGATAACCGGTATTTCAGTTTCGGCCCACTAACATTTTTAAATTTTGACTCTAAACACATATAATAAATTTGAATGTCCATTGTAAGGTTATTGCTATGATCAGTGATAAATCGCCAAGTATGATGAGAAGGAAAATAGCAGGAAAAGGATTATTGTTGAAAAAGAGGAATGAGGGATGGTTTTACATATTCATTAATTAGAAATTCACAATTTAGTTTACCTTGAAATTACATTTTTATTATAATGAAGAATCTCTTTTATCATTATGTTCATCTAATATTTACTTCAACATATATTAATGGTGACACTTTATATATTTTTTCATTTTCAAAAGGGATGAACATTAATCGACAGTATATATTCATTCATATACGTTAAGAAAGCATATAAAATTAACCGATGCATATTTTCAGAACCATATACATAAATTCCATTTTTTATATTACTTTTTAAATAAGAATTAATTAGTAAGCATATCTAAATACTTAAAAACGTTCCGACATATTGTGAAAACAATATACTTTCCTTCATGATTTTTATTTTATATTATATAACATTTTAAATATGTATTAGCTTGCATATATTTATAAAAGCAAATTCAACCACTAAGTATCAACTACTTACATAATGCTTGGCACAAAGGAACCGCTAACAGCTTTTTTTTTTATTAAACACTTGAAACACTTGGAAATAATGTTACACTTTTGAATATTTAAATTATTTCTTATGTAAAGCACATGTGTCAACATACATTTCATTCCATCAGAAAATATGCAACCCATAAACTCAAGCTTTCAGAATATAAACAAGGGTATTATTTCAAGGACTCTTTGCAGATGAGTAGAATATATAAAAACTGAAAACTATTCGTAGCTAAGAAAAACTATAAAAATTGAAAACTCCATGGATTCTTTTTTATTACATGTATGCCAATCCACACAAAATACCATTCTTGTTTTATTGAAAAAATTTTACATACTTTTATGCATTTATACAATTGAATTCATCAGTGAATGACTTATCGTAACCCATTTGTTAAAATAGATACTATCATTTTTCGTATCAAACTATTCAGACTTTTTCTATCACATAAGACGCTTTGCACTATTTGTACTTATGCGATTTTAGGAAATATAATAATTCATTGATATTTTATTCTACTAATATGGATATTAATATTTTTAATATATTATTGCAATTAAGATTTATATAATCCTAATAAAATGATCTAAGATATTTAATATCTTTATCTAATATATGAAATTTATTATTCATTTATAGTTTAATTTATGGAATAAACTTCAGACACTACTTCAATAAATTAATGTGGGTTCAAACATAATCTTAAAAATAATAAGGCTTTTATCTTATATATAGCATTAAACTGTGTAATGTGGTAAACCAAATAGCTATGTGAAAAAAAAGGTTTGAATAAATATATACACGTATAAAAATATTTTTATTGATATTTTATATTAATTTTAAAAGATTAATATTTAAAATAATTTATTTGAAGTATCTCATCTTTTTTATATGCTTACCATAGTTGATATTCTAAGCAAATTATAGAAATTTGTTTTATTTAGTACAAATTATTATTTATTTTACTTAAATAATCTTTGCAACATTTTTCACGAAACATAAAGTTATTAAAAAGCAATTCAATAATTTATAAATGCACACTGAAATGTATATTAACAAAGGAAATTATTATACAAATTATTGTATACAAATTATTGTATAACAATATACAAATTATATATAACAATATACAAATTATTGAAACAATATACATTATGGAAACAATATACAATTGAACTCTTAGGTATCCAGGTATTATCTTAGGTATTAAACTAGGAAAAATGTTAAATAGGCAATACTTACCTTTCACTGAAGTAATTAAATTTCCAATTTAAAATATTGTTCTTCAACAATTATAAAATAAATAATAATATATTTTAATAATGATCATATTTATGTTTTTTTTTAAAGCAAACCGTCCAATTTTATTTCAGCTGCACATTTTAATAAATGAAAAAACTGAAGTTTAATTTATTTAAGAAAAGAAATTACAGAAAATTCACTCATCAAAATTATTTATTTGTAAACAAATATTCTTTATAATTCTTTAGATTAAATTTAAGATTCTTTAAAATTTTTATTGCTTCAAGTTGAAAACAAATTTTAAGTGATTCAACATTTAATCAATATACGCAAAAAGTCAATACCATTTTCCTTTTGTTACATACAAAATTAATAAATGTCTTACAACGAATATAAAACGTAAACAACTTAGTACTTAAATCAAAATTATATATGAGCCACTCATTTAAAAAAGTTGTAAAAACATGAAACAATAAAATATTCTTTTGGTATTGCTTAAATAATAGCAAATTAAATTAGTTTTTTTTGTTTTTAAAATTTCACAAACACGCTCAAAAGAAATATAATATACAAGCAAATTCGATTAGAGTACTTTTACCATTTATCTGTACGAATTTAATTTAAGTTTTGGTAAAATTCTAAGCTATAATTTATACTAAATTTATTCGCGAAAATATCTTTAAAATGTTGTTTGCGTGCACAGGAATATTTATTTGAAATACAAAAGTGATTATCTATGTTCTATAATTTTTTTAGTTTCTATAAATTTCAAGTTAATATATTTTCCTCTGGAAACACATTATTTTATATGAATAAAAGATTTATTCATGGTAAAGTCAGTTGATAAATTAAAGCAATTGATGAAACAATTTAAAATTAAATATTTATCTCTTCTAGAATATTTCCTTTTTCATAATTTTTAAGATAATGTATATATTAAAAAATATTAGATTTCTTTTTAATTGCTAAAATATATCTATTTAAATGATTTCATTTTTGCTAATACAGGGAAAAACATTTAGTTCATTAATTACTAATTTTATTTTTATTGGAGTATAAGAAGTTAAGTTTATTTAAATTACACTAATCGATTCAATTTATTCAATTCATACTAATTGATTCAATAGAAGATAAATTTTGGAAGCATTAGAAAGCAATGTTGGTAACATTTTTTGCGATGAGTATTACACGTAAGGAAAATATGATATTCATAGGTATAAAAATTCTATGAAGTTTATTAAATACTTCAATCCTAAGCAAAATTCAGAAGATATGAAATGAAGAATGGATTAAATATTTTTCATTATAATCCTAACATTATCTTTCAATTATAATTTATGTATTTATCAAACAAAAGTTAGCTATTTTATTTTCATTGCATTAAGATAGAATTTCATAAACTGTTTATATTGAATGATAGATTTTTGTTGTGTAACATTATAGGTATTCTTTTTTACTTCGTTGCATTATACTTTGACTTCTTTAGTTTCATATGTAAAATGTCGTTATTATTTACAAAATTTATCTTTCCAAAAAATTGTAAATACATAATGATAAAAACTCAAGTTGCTGCATGGTTAAGTTTTAAATATTGACTGTTTTAAGGTATTTTCATTCTGGGAAGACTTTTTATTGATAGTATTCCCTATACATGTGCTGTAAACTGGGAAATCCCCAAGCATCTACCCTGACAAACTTGCCTCAAAAATTCATTCTCGCAACATTCATCTCTCATTATTCAACAGTGGATGATATTGAACCTGGGACTTTTCACTGTGAAGAATAATGCTCTACTACAAAGCTATGTGTCTAGTTGTAATTCTTGACATAACCAGGTGTCTTAAAATTCTGGGTTACAGTCAATTGACTAAGTCTAACCTTGAGCTAGAGTTCTCGTTTTTACTGTCTATTCCAACATCCACTTGTAGGGTAATGAAAGTTATGAAAGGTTTAACGTCATATATGGGTTTTCTTGTTATGATGATTTTGTGTTGTCTCGGGTATCGAACCTGTTATAAACTCATTACCTTTTCCCTTTAGACTATCATACGATTTGAAATATCTTACAGTTTTAAGCATACTCTTACTGTTTTTATATTTTGCTTTATCTAAAACTATAAAGACTGCTAATCAGGGCATAGCTAAAAACTACGTATAAAAATACTTCCATTCCAAACTATCACGCTTCCCTATCACGGAAATAATTTTCGTATGATTTTTCTTATTGATAGAACTTCCATAGTCCTACGAGTTTATTTATAAATTGAAAGCATTCTGTTATTCTCTAGTTTAAATACCGACATTTTAACTAGAAATTTTTAAACTTTAAACTAAAAAAATGAAGATTTACAATGTAATTCAATACAAAACAGAGTGATACAAAACGAAAATATTCAAAGTAAATTAATACAAGGATTATAGATATTCAGCTGATATTTATTGTGATCTGAAGATAGATTACCATTGTGGGGGTAAAGAAACCAAATTAATAGGACCTTGTCTAACCGAACAGGAACGTCATTGCAAACTAATAACCTGATGAACATTTAAAATTCTGAAAGGCCACTTTTCTTTTACTGGTGTGGCATGGTGTAGAGAGTTAGAAGTTCAAGTGTTAACCTCATAATCTGACTGTGTTTCGAAATTACGAAGGAAGCTCTGATTAGTATTTCTGTTGGCAATAAGAATATATATTACAACAAAATAAAAACAACGGGGGTTTCTAATATTGGAATTTTACCTTTTCTAACTCAAGTATATCCTTAGTATAACGAAATTTAAATATCATATGAATACTCAACCTAGTTCTTAATGCCCATTTCAATTTCTGTAAATTATAATCTTTTAATTTCAATCTTTTTTATTAATACGTTGTTCCTTAGCCTTTTGGAAAGACTTCGATAAAGAATAATAAAATTAATAACATAAACTTTGAAAGATTTTGGGGTGAACGTTAGCTAATTAAAAGCTACAAAACAGTGTTTTATAAAATTGTATCAGTTGAATTATGGGATAAACCCCAGAACTTTATTAATAGAAAATAGTCACTAAATAAATTGTTAACTATTTGCTTATACTCAGATAAGTCTTTAAATGATAATATAATTTCAGATACTGAAGCAAATACCTAACACATTAAGAAATATACAGAAAAAATTATAAAAATTTAAAATTTAGTGTTTATAAAAAATTATAAGTTTTAGACTTTAATATACTTATAATAATAAAAATTTAAATAAATTTAGTAACAATTATAATTTTTTATAAAAATATGTGTCCTAATCAATCTATAATCTAAATAAGCTTACTAAATTTTTGAAATATGATCCGAGTTGAAATTTTTTCACTACCCTCTAATTGTTCTAGTGAACTGGAGTGATGTCAGGTATACTTCTTTTGTGTCTTCAGGGATTTTAACACCTACTCATTTTTACCTCTCATTATTTTAACTCCCACACAAATCAAATATATCCTACATCTTTCTATAAATTATCTCAATGATTTTTTTGCTGAATCCCATATTTTTTGTTTCAGTATTTTCATAACTAATAGCAGCCTTTGATTCAAGTGAAATATGTATTTACAAAAAGTAACAAATCTTTTAACATATGTTATTATTTAAAATATAAATTTTGAAATATTTTATACAATCGTAAGTTAATTAAAGTATTCAAAATTAATCATTCTAAAAATATATCAAAATATATAAAAAAAATTAATCTGAATAATATTGACAAAAAATATTACTTTATAAAATTTTAACTTCTTGCTGGAATCTTGTATGAAAAAATATTTAAATAAATAAATAAATCCCTGTTTAATCCTGTTAAATTTAAATAAATAAATAAATGAATAAATAAATACAGATAAAAATATTAATATTGTCAACTGAATATTTTTAAAATTAAATTTACAATATTTCAGTATATATTTAATGAATAAATTTAAATATCTCACCTTAAAAACAAACTGAAATCATAAATTAATAAATTTATTAAATTACTTAATAAATTTAATAAAAGAAATAACAGCTTTTCATCAAACTATCGGCATTAATTTTTTTATCAAAATAAATTAACCAATATCCTTAGATATCGACTTAGTTGCCATTGTTTTACTTTCTATCTCTGTAACGTTATCAAAGACAAATCTCGTGCCTTTAGGTTTTTCTTTCTACTTATTTATTTCTGATTATTTTAACTCCCACTCAAATAACTATGCAACTCTACATATTACACAAAATATTTGTTTTATTAAAAGAATTTTTGTAACTCATGTCATGTTTTTGCTTTAAAAAGCACTAATTGCTATTATTATTCTAACACTTCACTAGGGAAAACTAAGATTTACTTTGAGTAGATTTCTAAGCTTAGTATAAATTTATTCTGAAACATTATTTTCTGAGGAAATTTTACAAATGTTTTTCATAAACAATGATAGTTAACATTATTCCATAGAATTTACGAAAGTGGGTATTCTCTTTCTTGGGAAGCAAAACAACCAAGTATTTTTCACAAGTATACTTCATTAAGAAGAAAACATAATAATATCCAATTTCGTAATTTAACTACTCGAGTTTAATTATCATGAAATTAACCACTTAACCAATAAAATGTAGTCAGTCCATTTCGAGAGCAATTTGTGGTGAGAAGAAGTCTTAAATTTACTAAGCGAAAACATGAAAATTTTCTTCTCTCGTAAATAATTAATACTATCAAACATAAATTCAAATTCTTTTAAAATATTTCTTAAAACAACATTATGAACTGTTATGTTTACAGTCTCAAATTTCATTCATGTAAAAAAGTTTTTTTTCGGAAACTCATTTTAGGATAAATAAATATTCGCAAAATTTATTTTAAATTAATGACAAATATTTTAACAATTATTACTTTTTTTAGAGTTATTTCACATAGCTTTGCTGTATTTTGTAGCTGCTTTTTGAATAAAAACAAATTATTATAAAACAAATAATAATATGAAATCAATTTGTTATATGACAATATTACATTTTTATTCCCAATAATAGCTATTAGACTTACTATCGTCGAATGTATTTAGTGTAAAATCTCTTCTAATTTATGTGCAAAACAAATTATGTGGTTCAAAATAAATTATGAAACAATTGTATAAAAATTAGATCAATATAGTTATTAATTTCCTCTATGATAAATTAGGAACATTTTTAGCAAAGAAGTATGGTTGGAGAACAGGAAATTAATTATTCCTAATTTGAATTCAGATTTATTATAGTGCCTATTTTAATTTTACAGCCAAAAACATTTTTGTTATTTTTGATTTTATGTATTTCAAATTATAATTTATAAAAATAATCACCTTTAAAAACAATTAAACTCACTGGTAAATTAGAAGAAAATTTCCCAAAAAATAAAAAAATTCCAATATTTTTACTAGTCTTTTAAGTAGAACTAAATTATATTTCATAAGCACCAATATAAAATAAAATGCTTCTTTTTTGTATTTATAGAGATAAAGCATATTTCTACAAAAAAATAACCTTTTTTGATGTCACTTTCTTAGCTTTTTTTTATTGTAAGCAATTTCAATCTCATTTTGTTCAATAATAAATCTTTCAGAACCGCTATACTTTTGAGAATATATGCAAACAATATCAGAATGAGCACATAAAGATAGAAAGTAACATGACTTGGTCACGTGATAAACAAAACTTTGTAGTCATAAAGAAATACAAGTGACTTTTTGTATTGAAATCTTAGCCCGAAGCTTTTACGTCTCCTTCATTCGAAACACAGCAACGTCTTGTGTACTTGAACGTCTAAGTAATCCTAAACCAACAGCAATTCCTTACTTTCAGATTCCAAATCTTGCTCTACTCTACTTTATCTACTCATCTATTTGAGGGCTCTCACTATATCTTTTGCTGTTCGTGCTTATCCTCAAAGTTTCTAACATATGTCATGTCAGCTCTAGAGGGTTGTTGACTGCAAAAGATCTTTAATACTATAGATATTAATTCACCTGAGAGAGTCCGATGTAACTCAGAATGTGAATCAGAGAATCTGAATGGTTCATCCAATTTTTACAAGAGTAGTAAATTTTTCTGCCACTATAAAAAAAAACACTCATGGTAGCCACATATTATCCCAGTCAGAGTAGTTTGGGAGCCACGATCATATTTAATTTTCAATAGAAAATAGAATACGTTCCTGGGAAGCAAAGATGCTCAGGGGAAATAATTCATGTTAAATTTAGTTTAAATCTGTCAGCTGAATATGGCTCTTGATAAGTAAATGAAGAGCCAGTAGTAGTTTTATTCTCACTATCCAATGGTCTATTAGCAGCATCTGACATCGGTCACAAATTTGTCAATATTTACTACATCTGTCACATATTTGGATTCCTCAATGTTAAGTTACGTATAATAAATACTGTTTTTATTAATTAGGAAATATGACAAATTTTAAATTAACCAGTTTGTAATTTTCATTGAAAAACAGTTTTACAAAAAAAAATATATTGAAAAAGATATGTATTCATTTCAATATTTGTAATAAAAGCATCTTTCAATTTTGCAAAAACTAAAATACAATCAACTTTTTTACACAAAATAACATTTTAACAAAACTCGATTTTTCATCAAATAATATTTTTTCATTATCTATGTATTTTAATATACAATAAAATGACACAATTTTTAATGTAATTTAAGATAATTGGACTGTAATAAAATCAAACAAACTAGAATATTTTTTACAATTATATACAAGTTATTATGTTAAATTTAATTTAAAATTAAATTAAGTTTCAATTCTCTAAATAGCTTCGCTATAATATATAATTTTGCTATATATATTAATAGTTAATTTATTGCTATGAAGTAATAACTAATCTGTATTCATAGTAACATTAAAATTCTATTACAAATTAATGATTTTATGTTACTTTGTTAAGATATTTCTTTAAAATAATTTAAAGTTAGTTTATCCTTGAATATGCACTTAACCTGAAGGTATTTATATTATTAGAATTATATGCCTGTTATAATTCAAAAAATTCATTTACATTTAAAAAATAAGCTTTTCATTTGATTCTATTTGCTGGGCATGGAAGCAACATTAATATCAACATTTACCATCGTATTTTATATATTGGAAGTTTCATTTAGCATTTAAAGAATTATTTCAACGATATAAAATATGTAATTTATGCATTTTCTATATTAAAATAAAATGAGTATTTCCTATTGTTAAATTAATTTTTAACTTCTATTATACATATCTTCCTGATTAATATCAACAAATCTATATTAAATGTGTGTATGTAAATATTGGGTTGTTCGGAAAGCTATTTCGTTTCATTAGAAAATAAAAAACACATAGCGAATAAATATCTTATTGAATTGTATATTGTCAATTCTAGTCGAATACCTTTTACCATCTTTCTGGTCGTAGCATGATTTCATACTCATAAAATGGCTTCTTTTCACTAGCAAAAAACTAATTCAGGTAGGAAAAACGAAATGACTTTCCGAACAACCCAATATATATAAATATGTATACATATATAATGTATGATATATTATCCGATATAACAAGATTTCTACAATACTATCATTGGATTCCGATACACAAATTATTGTAATCAAAATATTAGAAAATAAATTAAATAAGAATATTAATAAGTAATGAAAAAGAACTAGTTAATGCACTACTACGTTTAACAGAATATTGGATAAAAAAATTTAAGTTCAAAATAAATTGAAAACCATTTTTTTAAATTTTAAATCAAGCTCATGTATTTAAAAATAGTGTGCAATAAATAATCATTAAGTTTTCAAAAGGAAATATTATAAGGCATTCATTTTTAAACAAATGAATTAAAAACACATTTAAATATTTTTGCATGTATTTTCTATAAAATGTATAAAATAAATATAACAATTAATATACTATTATATATCTTTTCAAATAAAAAAAATTGTTTCTTTTAACAGAAAAGTTGCTTCTCATATATTTTAACAATCAAATATTTTACTCCGACATATATACAATACTACATATATACAATAAATACTAGTGAAAAAAAATAAAATTCAAAGTTGAGAAATAAATAATACTTCAAGACCTAAAACTATCAAAATTCATCCTCTATAAATGTGTTGAAGAAAAAGATATGTCCAGACAGTTTATAGGATATTAAATTTACTTTTTTTATTTTTGAAACATCCAGACAGACATTCTAATAACATAATTTAAACATATATGCGTCAACGTTTTCTCTCATATTTTTAATATTTGTATATTTATGATATTTTAAATTTAATCATAAATGAAATATTCCTCAAGAAAAATATTTCCCATTGAGAAAAGCAGAGTTTACCTGCCATTTTTCATGAAATTTTCT
The DNA here is from genome assembly GCA_026290005.1 of Latrodectus geometricus. Taxonomy (NCBI): domain Eukaryota; kingdom Metazoa; phylum Arthropoda; class Arachnida; order Araneae; family Theridiidae; genus Latrodectus; species Latrodectus geometricus. The sequence goes on along the minus strand of JAPDSC010021225.1, from coordinate 43,630 downwards.
GTCAGATAAGTTTATCTAAGAAATATTGAACAAGGGAAATATTTTTAATTGTGCTAATAAATTGCTTTGTTTAATATTTAATGAAAGAAAATATTTTTAAAAATTATTAATTGTCATTTTACTATTAAAAGGCGCTATTTTGTTGAAATAATTAATTTCTTAAAACTTACATCCTTGTCGCAAAAAACTTTTTACCGAAATAATGAATTCATAAAAGGAATACAAATATTATGATTGATTGTATATTTATTACTGAACTTACCGAAGTAGAGAAAATAAATTTTGTAATTTGTAATAAGAAGTTATTACAAGAAATATATTGCTGCAATAATGTTATTTTGAATGTTATTTTCATATTTTATTTTGATTTATTTACATTTTTTATTCAGTTTCCCCTTTTTTAAATCTTTTCACTATTATTATATTTTTTTAAATTTTCAAATTTTTTAACTTTTTTCTATTATTTTAAATAAAATCTATTGAAACTCTTGCATTTAATATTGAATAACTATTGTTGTTAATCGCTTACATTTAGAATTGATAACCTTTAAATATATTTGAAACTCAAAATAAATTAAACAAATTGAAATTCATTTTTTCAATTTTTTATCGTTTTATTCTTCAGTATTATGCAAAAATAAAATATCCTAAAACTATTTTAATTGTATTACAAAGTAAGAAACGCATCTGACAATGGATTTCATTTGAAGCTCTTTGAGATCGCCCATGCATACAATTAATTTATAAAATATTGTACACGCACACATACAATATCCAATTATTAATATACGCTTGATTTACAGTAATTTATATAATTTTCTTTATTAAAACCTGATGACAGTTTTTCAACGTGTTGAAAATGATTCTAATGCAGTTCGATGTCAAGCAGATTTTTTTATCTTTTCAACAGTTTTTAAATCAATTAATTATACTTGTGAACATAAAATTCGTAAAATTGTAATTTAAAAAAGATTGATAGGCATTCAAAAATGCATATAATAATCAAAAATGTTATGAAAACAACAATACTAAATCAATGTTATTTTTATGGCAACATTCGATAATAGAGAAATAAATAAAATATAAGTTTTTAAAGCAGAGATATTACTTACCTCTATAGAGAAGAGGATTCTAAATTCCGAATCTGAAATAAGATAAACAGCTTAAGAGTCAAGAAACAATAATCTGAATAAAAGTCGAGTCATTTAATTTAAATTTCATATAGTTTTCAAAGAGTTATTTATTTAAATATATATAACATTAAGGAAACATACATTTCAATTGTAAAAAATTGAGTTTAATTGTTCATCTTAATAAATAATTGTTAAGTCCCATTCTGGCAGACCGTCAAAAAATAACAATTCCCATAACTTGCCTTTTAAATTTTATTTTTCAAATACAGACCTAATTTATTTAACAAAATTAATCAATCTAGATTATATATTTAGACAACATTAATCTATCTAGATTATATATTTAGACAACATTAATCAATCTAGATTATATATTTAGACAACATGAAAAACTATATCAATTACTACAGGTAAAAAATGTTGGTTATTTTAATATTATTTTTGCGTCAAAATTCGGCAGTTTCTAGTTTTCATAATTTTTGTTTTAAGAAATGACATTTTATTAAGTATATTAATTTAATTTTGAAAATTTTCAAAAATGTGATTATTAAATTGTCTCTAAATGCAATTCTCAAAATAAAATTTGATGTACACTTATTTGCAACAAAATTACACAGATACTTACTTCAATACCTAAAGTTAAATGACATGTCCATTATTTATAACATATTATTTGTTATATATTTAAAAACAAAATTTATCAAACTAGCTTACATATTTAGACTACATGAAAAAGTAAATCATTTTTATCCAGTGATAAAATTTATAGCCTTCAAAATTGAAATTGGTTTTAACCATCACTACAAATTTTACTATGGAGCAAAACCTTTGAAAAACAATCAAGTTTTCCAATGATTGGCGTGAAATATTGCAAGAACTAAGCAAATTGCTTACTCATAAGCAAAAAAAAATATTTAAGAAGAAAACAATATTTAAAATTAATAATTTATAAGTTGACATGTAGTTATTTTTATTAATAAATAAATTCAAAAAGCAGTATTATATAGAACTGTCTTATATCAGTTATTTTGATATTATTTTTATTTTAAAATTTAGGAGTTCATGATTTCCATAATGTTTATTAAAAAATTTTTTATTTAGTTTAATTTTCAAAATTTTCAGAAAGGAGTTACTAAATTCCTGGCAATTGCACTGCTTAAAACAAAATAAGAAGCACACATATTTGCAACAAATTTACCCATATAGTTACCTAAATATCTAATAATAAATGAAATATCCATTATTTATGACATTAAAAATTTAAAAAATGTCTAAAACTTTTTACTGTGTCATAAATAATATTTCTATTGAGTTATGTTTAAATATGTATATCAGTGTTGACAAAGTTTGAAATACTAAAATTGTCATTTTTATTTAGAAACGAGTTTCTTCATTAGTTTGCGTCAAAATAAAATGAGTATTCTTTTTGTGGAATGCTTTGAGAAATCCTTTTTTATGTATCACTAAGAATAAAATAGATAATAAAATATCATTTTTCATTGAAAAGAATCAGCAAGCTCTTAATAAATCCGGTGCTTGTATTTCTGCAGTTCTTAACTATTTAAATTTATGAAAAGCAAAAAATAAGTAACAATAGCAAATAAGAAATGGTAAGCAGCAAAAATTAACATAACAATAAGAAAAAAAGAAAATTCAAACACACGAGTTCAATTGTAATAAAATAATTTTGTATAGATTAATCTGGGAGTGTTATTTCATTATATGTTGAAAATTTTTCATTATAAACTTAGTGAATCTTTTAATTCCCCTTTGATTTTATTAATTATCATTTAACTACTCCCAAATCGGTAAAATACCATAAATTGCTTAGTTAAATATTTGCGAAAATACAAAAATATGTAATTTAGTTAAATCCATATTTGGAGCATTATCAGCAGAATTAAATCTGAGCAAGCTCAAAAATAATAGTATATACTGTTGAAAAGATAAAGTGCATCATTTCAAAACTGTAGAATCGATTCCTAAGATAATGAAAAAATATTAATAATTAATATTTAAAAACAAGCTATTCTTAAAATCCATGAAAAGTTAGAAATTAATGGGAGTAAAAAAAATATTTTATTTCACTGAAAGATCAGATATACCTTAATTACATCAACTCTTACAAGAGCAATACTGAAAAGTTAGTGATCTCATTTAAAATATAGAGAAAAAAATAATTTATTTACTTATCGTATGCATTTCATTAGAAACATTATGTATATATGATTATAAAAATTAGGTTGAATTTATTACCTAACATTTTTTTATTTATGAATATAACTTAGAATATAATTGTTTTTAAGTAAACATAAAACAACACTTCTTTTACTTTCATTTTTAAAAAATACCATTAATTAAAAACCAATGAAGCAGAATGTAAGATAAAATATGCTTTAAAATATAATTAATGACATTCCTAACCAAAGGGATGCTATAATTTTTCTAACTTGACTTAAGATTTGATTTCATGAAGTCTTTAACGAAAATTAATATTATAAAAATCTTTAAAAGCATTTTTAAAATTGTAATTTCCAGACTCATTTTTATTACTAGTTTCCATGTGAAGCAGATTTATTCCATGAATCTCTCTGCTGAAATCAATAATTATAAATTAGATTTTTCTAAGACCAGTATTCTTACTGATTACTTAAAAAATAAATCGTCATTAATCTAAATTATATCATAGTATTTCCTTAAACTGCTTTCCATTAAATTCGTGTCATACCCAGGTATGAAGCAAAGCGCAAATAATATGGAAATAGAAGCTTTTCATAAAATTAATCATTAATCTAATGAATTATGAAAATCCATTGAGAGTTCCAATACTTTTTAAATAAATGAATAAACTATTTATTTTGAGTAAAGGAAGGCTTTAACATTTCGAACTGAATTATGAATTGTTTGATTTTTTAAATCACAAAATATTTGCGAATATATCACGGAATTTTTTTATGAATCACTTCAAAGAATTTTGAATAACAATTCCTTCTAGCTTAATATAAAAAAATGGCATATTTTCGAAAATAAATTGACATATTTTTTTATTTTATAATAAACCATAACCTAAAAATTAATTTAAAAAAAATTAAACTATTGTTTTGAAATTTCATTAAAATATTCCAAGAAGGGATAATTTATAAAAAAGTTTTTATAAAATATCCGTTTTTGTATTTTAACATATTAAAGTATTTAATCGCTTAAATATTTAACAAATTTAAGTAATTAAACATATTTTTTTATTAGTAAAACTTATAAAAAATTAGATTAATAATAATGTATATTTTTAGAATTTTTCATAACGAAACTAATTTATTAAAGTTTAATAAATTAGTTTCGTTATAACTGAAGCTGGAATACATTCCAAAACACAGACATTGAAAATAATTTGAAAAATGAAATAATTATGAAATCAAAATTTTAGGAAAAATAAAGAATATCGAGTAGTTTTCTCTTTCTCTCTCATTGAAGACGAATATGTAGAATATATACAATATTTGATTTTTTATTGGAAATTATGGCAATATTTCCCAAAATTAGGCATTGCTGTTTAAGATGTCTCGTATAAAGCATTTAACTTTGCCTCTAACTTTCATAAATTCATTAATTTTGTGAATTTAAATTAGAAGAAATTTATACTGTGTTGGGAGAATAATATTCACTTAAAATTAAACAAACAAATCATATATTATTAGGCATCCCACATGAAAGTTAAGCAAAGCATTTAATCTGAGAACAGTTGGTATTTAAATTTTTATATAAAATTCAATCTCATAAAGTTTTAATCAAAAGGAAATGATTATTGCCCAATAATACATAATTTTGTTGTCCAACTTACTCTCCGAAAATATCAACGCTGCTAAATTTTGATACCTGATCTAATAATCCATAAAATATTTTAAAATTCTCACATCCATTTCAATAAAAATACATATAGAAACAAAGAATGTTTCCAAAATTTTTGTTAAGTTATTTCTTTTTTTACGCTTTGCTGTTTAGACTACCATTTGTTAAAACTAAGAATCAATGACTCTTTATTGTTTTGTGAGTAATAAAATATAAATGAAGGGTGGATATAATTAAAAAGAAAATAAAGTAATTCTGCATTTATTACATTTGATTATCTGCATGGTAACCTCATAAATATTCTTTATTTTTCAGATTCCTATAAATTTGTAACGATTCACAAAACACTCAGGATAAAATCATTTTAAACATTGAATGTAACATAGGATGATAAAAATATAAAACCTTTTAATCCTTGATAATGTTATAATTATAGTGTTTGTTTGCAAATTGCGACTAAAATTTACTAACATAATAGATGCTTAATTTACAAATAATTGTTCTTATATATAATTATTTTAATACATTGATTCAATAAATAAATCCTTTTCACTTCAGTCAAGTAGTTTATGAAATCAAAACAAATTCAAACAGGCGAATATTTACCTACTAAACTATATCTAATGAGTTTTAGAAACTAAACTTTCCTCACAAAATAAAACTTCTTATCGTCTCATTAGATCACCCTTCACTGATTATGAAATAAAATATTCTGTTACACTCTTTTGCAACAAAATGCATGAGTACATCAAATTTAATTTGAGACACCTTATGTAGTTTGCTTCAAAAGTATTTCCTTCCGTCAACAATAGTTGTTAGTATTTTAATAAACTTAATGTTTTCTTCTACAATAATGGATCATTTTCTAGATAACTATATTTGATGTGTTTGTAACGCATTTTATATTTCTTTTATTATTTAAGGGATATCATTCAATTTACATATTTTCTCACAAATACATTATAAAATATGTTTATTAAAACAACTTTCTTATGTCAAAAGGCAATTTTATCTTATAATAGTATTTTGTATATAAAGTATATTCATATTTAGCAAGAAATACGTGATAAATAGTTTCTTAGAAAATACTTTTTAAACAAAGCTTGACATGTTTGCATTGTTTCTTTTGAGGAAAAATTTTAATGTTAAATTAGAAAAAGAAATTGTCTAAAGTGCCTCTAGGTACAGTGAAAACTGCTTTCAAGATAAGCCGTTTATCGTGAAAGGAAGAAGTGTTTACACATGTCGTGTAACTTTTTTAAAGCTTTAATAACTTTACTCAAAACTTTAAATTCATACTCAATTTCACCCGGTGACTATAAGATGAAAGGAATAAACTAATATTGATTTTAAAAGCATTTAACATACATGTATATGTATAATAAAATAAGCTTCCCAAACAAATTTTCAAAAAATATTAACACATGTCATAACTAAAGTATTATTTCCAAGTATTTATTAAAAAAAAGATTTTTATTGTAACTTGTAATTTTCTGTGGGAAAATAAGTAGTTACAATATACTACATATTGCAATATCCTGTATTAAATGTACATAACTTCCTTTCAAATATATATATATATATATATATATCCAAGAAAACATACAAAGTGTAGGAGTATACATCCATTGTCCTCGTTTCATAATGATTAAAGAATAATTAAGTGTTGTAAATAAGCTTAAACTTATCTGTTAAACTATATGGCAACTCATCCGTAGAGAGTATATTGCATTGTTTATTTATTTTAAATCATGTTTTCCCGTTTTCTCTACCAGCTGAAGCTATCTCTATTTTTTTTAAATCACCATTCTAGAATAAACCTTTTTTTATTACTTATCCTACTTCACCACGTTACCATGATACAGTAATTTCAGTGGCACTGCAAATTCCAAACTTAAGCGTCAAGTAGTAGATTTCTTTTTATAACTGGCAGATATTGCAAAATATCAATCTTTAGAAGCAGCTGCTTATATCATTTCCAATATGTTGAAGATAATCAGTTATATGGATGCTTCATTGATTGATTGCCCTACTACTAAACTACCGATGAGAGGGGAATTCACAGATTTTTTAAAACAATATATATATATGTTCAACATATGTGTATCTATATGCGTTTGCTGCCAATCTGTTAGCTTGTTTGCTGTGTGCCAGAATATTTGATCCTCAGACCTTCACTTTTACGATTCAGAAGCTAGATTCCATAATCTGGTGAAAATATTTGTGGCTTTTCGAAATCTAGACACATATACAGAATGTGATAGCATAGAAAAGAATAGAAAAGAAAGAAACACATAAAAGAGAATATTTACATGAATAAATTCACGAAGTTCTTATAAATTAAGAAATGTAATTGAATTTTTCTGAAGGGGAAAATTATTTTAAGATACACAAATACAAAGAAATTAGTTCTGAAGAATTGTATATGAAAAAAAAATTGTAGCATGAAACAATAAAAATGGTCTCATAATTTGCAAATTATTTTATAAAAAAAAGCATACAACATTAAAACTTTCTAATTTAATATAAGACGAAATCTTCGTAGGGAATCATGCTGGTGTAATAACAAACATATCACAACGTAAATTTACGCTGCCAATATTTTAATGACAGTTTGGGAAAAAGAATCCCACTTTTCCAATGATACGTCTTTCATACTCATATCAGTAAAAGAAGAATGGCAACGTGCATTTGTTTTTTCAAAATAAATGCATCAGTTCTCCACCAGACTAACTGCAGGAATTTTTTCGAGCTTAGCCATTTCCTCAGTGTCTTCACTTACAATGAATTTGCTAATGGAGTTAGTTCTATTCGAAAGTGTATAATCATCCAAAAATAAAAAGTTATCCATATATATCTCTAAAAAATATTTAAAATTTCATCCCAATATTTCTTGCTGGTCACTGATATGATGTTGAAAACGACAAAAAGCATGAATCTATTAACCATTATTTCTTCCTGTATAATAATCTCTACACTACCAAAACAGTTACGTTGTATAATGATTAAAGGAAAATTTTACCTTTTTATCTCTTGCCAGATGTAAATATAGTTAAACTCATCTGTAAAACCATATGGTGATCAATCAGTAAAAAGGAGTGGAACTATTTATTTAAAATTATGTTCTAATGTTCTCTCTACCAATTGAAGCGATCTCTATTTTTGAGAAGAGAATCACATATCTTCAACTTTCCATTTTTTATTAATCCTCCTTTACATTGTTTGCCATGATACAACAATTCAATGGAGCTGCAAGTTTTCAACTTAAGGGGCAAACATAAATTTCTTTTTACGACATGCAGATATACCGGAATGTATATCTTCATAAGCAGTTGCTTGTTTGCAACTATTTTACAGGAGTTCCGTCATGTTGAAATTAAACAGAGATTGTCACAATATGGTCATACACTTGGATGCTTCAATGACTGGTTGCCCTGCTTCTAGGCTGCTAATAAGCAGACCTTTTACAGATTATTGAAAATGAGACTTTAAAGTTATAATAAAATTAAAACGGAACTTATATATTTAAATCAAACACTCCAATGCAGAAATTTCCTCAAATACTTACTTTTTTCAATAAAGCTCTTCATTCAACGTTAAACAATGCATATCTAGATTCAAATAAAAGTAAGCGCTTGATTAGATATAATTGGTTGATGTTACTTGGGCCTTTGCTAAAGATTGTCTCCAAACATATATTAGATTGATTAAATATTTCTGATTCCAAATTACTGTTTTTGGCATGAAAAGTTATATTTGTAATGGATTTACTTTAAAAGAATATTTGAATGATTTAGTTCTCAAACTGAAATTCTTCAAATTGAAATGTTCTCAAACTGAGCTGTTGAGGAAAAAATTCTTAATTCCTCAACTGAACTCATACTAACTGGCTGCTTATTTTACAATCGATAATTAAATATCACATTGTTAAAACAGAGATAAAATTTATAAAAAATTATTTGTAAACTTTATATTAATAAAATTAATAAAACTTTAAGGAATGAAAAGGTAATGACAAGAAAATTAAGGATGCTAAAAATATCAATAATTGAAATATTAATTGGAAAACCGATCTCTAAAGAGTATAGATGTGCAAGCAAAAATGAAATAATCACATGGCTTCATTTCTCTTAAGAATATGTAATTAAATTTATTTATTTAATCATATGCTGTAAAAAATTTGATTAATGAACAAAAATTAATCTAAGCATTATTTATTTTTAATAAGTAATACATTTAATAAAATCTATAAAAGCAATTTTACCAGCTCTTTTTTTATTTTTGGACGTCAAATGTTTTTACTTTTTTGACGTCACAGTGTTTTTACGTAAAAATAAATTATTATATTCATAATAAATTTTTATTTATTATAAATAATTGTATAAAAATTTTAAATAATGAAGAAAATTAACTGCAACTTAAGCTTTAAAATAAAAAATATTGTTTCAGCTGATTTATATGTGTTAAAAAATGATCAGAAAATGTTTGATAGTTATAATATCTCTCGATACTTATAATGTCTCTATCTTCTACGGTTTGATAGACAGAATATATATATATATATATATATATATGATGCACTTTAATATATATGCAAAATATTTCAAAATCTCATTAAAATTTATTTACTTTTATTGGAAAAAATGACTTTCATTATTTTCAAAGTAAGTGATTCAATAAGAGTCATTAATAATAAAAAAATTACCAAAACTCGTTCTTAGTTATTAGCTTTTTAGAAGTTAAGCTCATAACTGAGAAAGATTAAAACTTTCTATTAAAAGAAATTATTAATCAATACCCATGCAGGCAATTCGAGAGCTTGTTATACAACTTCTAATTAAAGTCATTAATATGGTTTTTAAGTGGCTTAAAAAATTATGTGAACTTACCACAGTTTTTGACGTCAAATGTTGCTTGATATATTGATCGTAACATAACAGGTTCTTCCAAAACCAAGAGCACTCGTTGTTCTGTTCTTCTAGCTAGAATCAAACAGTCTGATAACAAAAGACCCCAGTACTAGAAATAAAAATGCAATTATATTTTTATCTTATGGTAAATGTATTATTATTTTATTGACTTAAATCTACTTCAAAGAAAGCCATTTTTTGACAAACACATTTCATCAGAATTTTTTCAATTAATTTGTGAAATTATGTATTAGTGGTTTTTTCCTCTATTTCGTTCTTATAACCAATGCAAGACATTGCCATTAAATATTTAAAAAGCTTTTCTCTATTCCTACTTTTGTTAAATAAATGTTCTGTTTCAGAAATTATCGTACTTAAATAAATAGAATTTTCAATTTTATAAATAAAATTAATTATTCATATGAAATATTTCTTGTCTTTATCAAAAGAAAGCACGTAAGTTATTATATAGATACACCTAAGTCTGTTTTTACACGGTAGATTGGTTCCAGAAGAAGCCGTGTAAAAAAAGACATTGATCTTATACAAAAATGGGTGATTTGTTCCTAATCTCTAAAACCTATTAAAATTAGTGAAAAACAAGAATTTTTAAGAACAAGAATTCATGTTTATTTTATTAAATCAAATATATAATGCTTATTTTCACAAGCATAGTAATTAATGATAAAAAAGATATGCACTCTAATCTTAAAAGTAATATAAATTAAATGTACCAAGAGCAGTTGAGCCTTCTCCATTTCGAAGGCGATCTAAAATTTTAATCTTGGTTTCCAAAGAAATTGCCTTCCGTTTTAGTTTTATATCTGACATTTCCTTTTAGGGATACATAAAATATTTAACAAAATTAAAAAACATAAATAACTGAATAAATACAAAATATTTTTTGACCTTTTATCTTAATGCGTTAAAATTAAATTTAATGGAAAATCAAATTTGCCTGCAAAAAATTTCTTTACCAAACACGTCTTATTGCATTGACAGTTCACAAAATATTAACACGTTTCAATTACTCTGACCAGTAAATTTTATTGTATGCACATAAAGGGAATTCTCCTACTTGTTTGTACGCTCTAAAGGGGAATTCACTAAAATCTTTAAGCTAGTGTTCGCAAACTATCGATACTATCGATGGTTTCAGACTTTTTTCTTTCATAAATACTTTTTTGTGATATGAACATACTTCGCCAAAATTAAATTTGACAAAAAAAATTTAAGTACATAAAATTTCAAATCGTGCTAAATGGAATAAAATCGTGTAAAAAAATTAAAAATATTCAATTTTCAAACCGTGTTATATCAAAACCGTGTACAAAAAGACCGTGTAAAAACAGACTTAGGTGTATTTCACTTTAACTATTATATTGAATAATACAGTTCTGGGAATAATAAGAAGGCGTAGTTACAAGACAAAATATTTAATTCGTTTAATAAAGAACAATCTATTATTTTATCCCTGAATTTGATCATTATTCCATATAACATAATAATTTCGTCAATTTATGTTCAGAATTTCTCAATTGGTATTATTGAAAATGAAGATAACGTTTAAACTCCTGTTATGAGAAAATAATAACTATAAATATTATTGTTTTCTGATTATCATAAATGAATAAGTGGCAGATGTTATAGTAATTGAATTCAATGCAATAGTTAAAAATGGCGTGATTTTACAAAATAAATATAATCAAAAAGTTATTTAACATATTATCTTTTGAAAATTACACAAATCCCATTTTATTTTAACTAAAAAGCATAAATATTGTAATTTAATTCACATAAGTGAAACATGTGTGAATTAATAAAAGTATAATGAATCATTAACATTATACTTTTTTGCCTCTGGAAATTAATTATTAAAAACTTTAATACTAAATAATTAAAGACTAAATTAATATCATATTAATAGAGAATCAAAAGATTTTCTGAATATAGGATTCCCAAAATATTTTCTTTTATTATTTCTATTTTACTAATAATTTTGTTTCCAAAAATACCATTAAGTAGTATAATAATTTTGAAAACAATTTTTCGCAAGTCATTTATTATGTATTAGTTTTCAGTTTTCCCGAATAACATAAGCAAATAAACTTAATTAAAGGAAAACTAAAACATTAATATGTATATTTGTGGTCAAGAAAATTTTCTTTAGGATTAACAACGTTCTGAGAAAAGATATATTTCTCTTCCATCTTCATATCTTTAATTTTCAATCTAACGAATAAGGCGAACTTTCATATAAATATTTTCAACATAGTTGATTAATTTTAATCTACAATGAAAAACAATGCTTAATTTATATTTTTTTTCTGTTATAAATAAATTTTAAAATAAATTTAGTTAATCGAATAAGTATCTCGATATTAAATATTGACTTTTATTTATTCTTAGTGGTTTTTAAAAGCTCTTCAATCAAATAATTATATAGGTTGTAATAAATTCACATTAAATAGGATTGGTTTGTCAGAAAGTCAAAATAAAAGTTTTGAGATACCCACAGTTCAATGCATGATCTGTTGAGCGAAAATTTGTAGTAGCATTTATTGAGTTTGGATTAACATTATGTAAAAATGTCACATTAATCTTATATACAAATATTTTTCACAACTATTCCATTTCATTAATCGAAAAATGTTTACAGATTTTTTTCTCAAAGGTGAAAAGCCAAAGTTATTAAATTTTTCCTTAAAAATATTGTAAGTGCAGAAAATTCTTTAAAAGTATTATAAATTCTAAGCTTAGTTATATGGAAAATAATTAATTTCAAACCCTTTGGAACGAGTTTTTAAATACACAAATTTCTAAACTTAAAGAGCTTCAATTTGCACACGTGATAATTTATAGGAAAAAATAAAAATCTATTAACGATTTTCAAAAAAAAAATTACATTTTCATAAAAAACTTTTATAATAATAAAATTTTCTTTATAGAATCATAAAAAACTTCGTGATAAACTTTATGTTTGAAGGTTTTAAGGTAAAATTTAAATTAGAGTAAATTTATAATCCAAGGTAACAAAAAATATACTCAGATATATTGATAAAAAAATTGATTCAATCTAAATAAGAATAAAACTAAGAATAAACTTATTTTTTTATGAAGGAACTAACTTCATTTATTTTAAATCTCTTTTATCACAAATTGAAATTTAATATTACGATATTTTCACCTCGTCCTAAACACATTGCTCAAAACAATTAAAAGATATTGCGGTTTTGGGTGAATCTTGTGGCTGGGAAACTATTTAGCTGATTGATATATGGTCGACAAGTCGGTAGGTTATATGAGAATAAATCACACATGTTTGACAGAACAAAATACATTTTATTGCACATTTGTGTACAATAGGAAAAATACTCTTTCCAGTTCTTGGAGAGTTTGTGGTGGTGGTTGGTGGCCAGCAACTAGTCTTCCTAGAGAGTCCCAAAAATGCTCTATTGGATTCTTGTTTGAAAAAGACGCTGGCCATTCCATTCGTACGATCCCTTCCTGGAAAAGGAAATCCTCCACCAGGTTAGCACGATCTGGCCTGCAATTATCGTCCATAAAATGAAGTCATCTCCGATTTCTACAGCGTGAGGGACTACAATAGGTCTGAAGATCTTATCCCTATTTCGGCCACCACTCGGAGGTCTATCTCGAATAATATAGAAGTCTGTCTGCCCGTCAATGGTGATACCACCATACACCAACACTCCCCCCCCCCACCAAATCTGACACATTCGTGCACGAACGCAGGATTATTCCTACCGCCATGGTCCCTCCAGATGAAAGTACGCCTATTATCAGGATGAACAGAAAAATCAGACTCTTTTGATTTCCCCTCCAGCTCACATGCTCTGTTGCCCACTCTCTGCGGTCGCGACAGTGTCTTAATGTTAGCTTACAAATACCATCGGTCGGCGAGCATACAGACCTACACCATGGAGCCAGTTTCGGACAGTCTGAGTTGAAACCGTGGTGTCAGTAGCCGAGCGAAGGTGTTGTTGAAGAAGAGTAGCGTTCATATTTCGGTGTCTCCGAGCCGTTAACACTAAATAACGATCTTCATTGGGCGTTGTTGCCCATCTACGACCTTGCTCTGATCTTTGGTCTGCATTTCCAGTCACCAAAAAACGGTTCCAGATCCTGGAAATCTTATTTTGTGACATTCCAAGGGCTTGCGCTACATCAGATTGAGTTTGGCTCACTTCTAACCTACCAACAACTCTCCAAGATTTTGAATCAGTTAAATGTCTTCTCTGAGACATCGTACTCATCGAAACAAAGCAGTCACTGAATGCCAATCATCCTTGTCTTCATTGTCTTTTATTCAGTTGAAAGTCAAATTCCATTTACTGCCGCTGAAGCAACGTTTTTGACGTCGAATTCAAAATTATCATACTCCACAGTTTGAAAATCAGAAAAATTTGCATCTGTCATTCTCTTCTTCCATTTTCGGTAAAAAAATTTCGCTTATATCTTTATTTTATAAATAACTTACAATATCCTTTAATTGTTTCGAGAAGTGTACTAAAACTAGTATATTTTAGGCAAGTTGTAATCTGTTAGCAGGATTCAATTTACTGAAATTAGATAGGGTTATTATTTGCATTATTGAACCTAATAACATTGAAATAATTTTCTTATTATAGATAAATTATAAAGAAACTTCTTTGAATTTTATTTAAAATGTGAAATAATATTCATAATTTATTATCTATAGTAATACAAACAAGAATATTCAATTTTTTGAAGGCACCAAGTTAATTGAAACATTTTTATTTAACATATAAAATATTCAGCGATAATGCACAAAATAAATTATTAAACAAAGTATGGTTCATTAAGAATTATGAAATTCCAGCCTTTCTCTTTCAAAACATTTTCAGACTAGTTCTTTGTCATAATTTTGCCCATTCTTATTATTTTTTAATTTTAACCACTTGCGCAATGAAATTGATCCCAAGAGCTAAGAACTAAAATCGAATGAAGTAAGTTTGGGTTCTAAATGGAAGGGTAAACTTTTAGATGTCTTGTAATGCTTGGAGCTTTGGTATGGTCAATTGCATTTTCCGTCTACAAAAGATTATGTTTTCTATTGATTAGTGGTGAATAACAGAGTTTCAGAACATTGTTGATTAAAGAAAGCAGCATTTATGGCATGACGAATGGAAATAAATTAAAGTTAAGACATTTCTTCCAAAGTCCATCTGGTGGAAATAAGACATTATCCTCAAAGAAACATATTTAACGATTAATTTAATAAAATTCTGTTTTTATTTCCCATGTCTGATTATAGAAATCGAAATCATAACTCCGTAACCAGGATTCTGACCCTAGATGATTAACAAATAAACCTAATATATTATATAAAAATGCAAAAAGGAATAAATATAACTGAATAAAAACCTATATATAAGTTTTTTATACTAAACAATTATATCAATTATATTCGATAAATTTATTCACCTATTTCATAATGATAAAACTACTTTTCACATTAAATTTAGCATCATATAAAAAAACATAAATAAATTCAAACATCCACAACTTCAGGTGCATCATACTATTATACTTGTATTCTTCATTGTCAACTCCATCTACCCTTACCTATCAGGAGTTGTATTCCCGGAAAATGGAACAAATTTTGGCGGATTAGAGGGTTCTTCCAACTCACCACTGGTATATAAGTGGGAAGTCGGGAATTGCCCTCGACTGTGATAGAAGTTCCTCAACTGCGCTAACAGGGCTCGCCAGTGGACACATTAAGTGCCTCTCGTTTTTTGAGGGAAGAAAGAAGTACGACTCCTGCACAAAGTGCTAAAACAAATTAAAGTTAAGTTCACTAGGCTTCCCCACGGCACATTTTGGATTGTATGGGCCTCTCTAGGGTGGACCGCCATGCAACTCCTCTTCTTGTGCTGGACTTTTTAAGAGTTAGAGGAATTCTACATAGGACTTGGTAGGATAAGAAAGAAAAAGATTTTTCATTGTAGAAAACAATTAAGTTGCGCAAATTATTTAATTCTCATCTTAGGCAGCCTGGTTGGTTAGGGTATTCATTCTCGTTATTGGAAGACAGTGAGTTCGAATCCCGACCCAATTGAAGATCTGTTATGTTTTCTATTGGAGTCTGGAGCACTCTAAATATGTTATGGTACCAATGTCCTTCACATGAAATAACATCTCTGGATACCTATTTCCAAATTACGATAATTTGACATTTTTATTGCGTACTCTAATGAATAAGATATCACTTCCGTATCTTGAAATGCTGAACTGTATAAATCCTAGTAGCCTGCAATTGTGCAACAACAATTCTTACCTTTACCATTTGAGTACATTTGAAGTGAGATTCGTCATCTGCTTACTTGGAAGTAGTTACAAAGGAAGAATCTAACTTGTCATCTCAATTTAAGAAGCTTTTTTGTTTCATTTATATATTTTTTTACATTTTATCGCTAAAATGCTGTCTTAAGAATGTATTTACATCACCAATGTAATAAGTATATTCAAATATACTGTATTACTTTTATACATTAATCCATTTAGTGATAAATTTAATCCGTGCCATGGGAATAAAAATTTTCAAATAATTCGATACTCAAGAGGATTAATTAACATATGTCTTGATTTTTATAACCACCAGAATATTACATTGAAATTTCTCTAAATATCCTGTTTTAAATTGTAGCTATTCTTGGTTTGAAGTTTAAACCGATTTTTTGATAGTGAAAAACTTACAAGCAATATAAGTAAAAAACATGTTAAAAAATAAATTTCATAAGAACACATCCAAAAATTATTTTTAAAAATACAGTTATTTCAATATAGGAAATTAATATCACTTACGAAAAAAGTTTAACAATTGTTAATTTTCTTTATTATTCAATCACTTTAGAGTAATATTCAGCTTTGATTCATAGATATATAATGTTTTGTTCATGCATCTCAGTCAAAATATAAAATGTGCATTCCAAACCACTATAAGCATCACTAACTATAGTAAATGATACTTATCCAATTGTATGAAAATAGAAATAACTGAGAGAGAGAATAGAAACTTTATAATTTTTTGTTAAATTTATAAATTATTATTTAATGAATTACTGCATATCTGAGTCTGATTAATAATATCGAAACATACATTAAGCTTTTATAGTATTCTTCATTTTCCAATTCTGATATGTATAATGCTTGATTCTCTCTCATTTATAAGTTTTGCTATTTGCATAAATTACAAACACCAAACTCATATTACTAAAAAACTTATGGCAATAATTAAAGAAAATTTAAAATTTATTCAAAATTTCATTCAAAATTTTGAAATAATATTAAAATTTGAGAAAAAAATATATTAAGTGAGGATAAAAGAGACGAACTTAAATTAATGCGAAGTTTAATGATTTTAATCACAAGCTTTTATTAATAGAATTTAAATTGTTACAAGCGCATATACATAAGACTTATTACAGCGTATTTTTGTTTTACAAAAACTGCATACATGATTATAAATAAAGAAAATTTAATTAAGTTGAATAAAAGAAATGGTCACAAAAATTATTTAAATAATTTCAAACATTCAGAATCCGTTATCCATAATATCTCATAGAAATGTAAATTGGATTATTGTACGAGAGAAGTTTCTTTATTTTGGTTATGTATTGTAGAAATACATTAGATACTACTAAAATTCTTAAAATTATAGATTACATATGATCGAAAACATATTCAAAAAATTATTGCAAATTATTGTACGAGAGAAGTTTCTTTATTTTGGTTATGTATTGTAGAAATACATTAGATACTACTAAAATTCTTAAAATTATAGATTACATATGATCGAAAACATACTCAAAAAATTGTTGCAAATATTCAAAAACGTGATCGAAAATTTTAATAACTGTTAACATATATGGTTTGCATCGGGATTCTTATTTATGTTAATAAAACAGAGCAATTACAAATATATCGAACTTGTTATCTTTGACAACATACATTCAATAAAGATCATTTAAAATATTCATGTAAACTTATTGCAATTTTTAACTTATTTATACCATAAAATTCATTAAAACTTAATTCATTCGTAATTGTTTTTGTTACTTTCATCAAATTTTGCAGACATAATTATATTTGTTACGCTTTTTAACTATTTTATTAAAATGCAAATATAATAGTTAAGTAGACGAACAGCAAAATATAAACTCTTAAATATGCAAGTTTGTAGGTAAAGCAGATTTTATTAAGAATATTAAGATGGAATTTTTTAATTCTTGTAACATTACTGTCTTCTACATATTATATTTCTAATTAACCCTCGGGCGAAAATGTCACAGAAGTTTCAATAAAATTAAATTTTAAAGAATATTATTATATTTTAATGGATACTAAAATGAAATATCACTGTTTCGTAATACCTTGCAATGTTTTGAATAAATTTCTGTTTTGTGAATGAATTAAAAATAGCATTTTTATTCATATTTCTTTCACATTGAGTATTTATTAACTTATTTAAGTTCACAGTTATTTTATTATTGATTGTTCTCATTAGATGGGTATAAAATTTTTACTAGTGAAATAATTTTTTAAGTTTATAAAATTAATATTAATTATATGCATGCCTTAAATTTTAACACAGATAAAATTGATTAGAGCATACATTATCACCAGTGATCAAGAATAAATTGTTTTTAAGAGATACGTAACACTTTTGTTGCTTGCAGTTTACTTTCTAGGCCGCTCTTTTTATAGAAATTAACTTGTGTTTTTTAGTCTGAACTTAGTGTGAAAACCTGGTAGATTGAAGAACTTCTTCAATACTTTTCTTTGTAATATTGTTTTCTGTATGACGACCACTCAATTTTGTTAGAAGTATTAACAGTTTCTGCAAACTGTTCTT